>JAUMHM010000089.1:5064581-5074925 GCA_032362435.1 Melikaiella ostensackeni | reverse complement strand
ATCCTCCTCAGAAAACCATTTTTTGTAGGCAACAAGGGTATAATTTTATTTAATGAGTGAATTTAAAGCGTATGGCAACCTTACTCTTTGATAAGTACCAGGTTAATATTTTAATTAGTTATACAAATTAAAATTGTATGTAAATCCTCATGGCAACCTTATTTTTTGATAAGTACCAGGTTAACATTCTGATTTGTCATGATAATGACAAAAATCAAAAATATCTGTAAAAAAATCATAAGATTAGAGACAATGTAATTAAAGTACTCATTGGCACATATTGTTAGTATGGCATCCTCCTCAGAAAACCATTTTTTGTAGGCAACAAGGGTATAATTTTATTTAATGAATGAATTTAAAGCCTATGGCAACCTTACTATTTGATAAGTACCAGGTTAATATTTTAATTAGTTATACAAATTAAAATTGTATATAAAACCTCATGGCAACCTTATTTTTTGATAAGTACCAGGTTAACATTCTGATTTGTAATGATAATGAAAAATGTATGTAAAACCTTTTGGCAACCTTATTTTACGATAAATACCAGGTTTATATTTTAATGAGTTGTGAAAAATTTTTGAAAAAACTGAAAGTATATTAAATATATGTGAAATCAAAAATATCTGTAAAAAAATCATAAGATTAGAGACAATGTAATTACTCATTGGCACATATTGTTAGTATGGCATCCTCCTCAGAAAACCATTTTTTGTAGGCAACGAAAGTATAATTTTATTTAATGAATGTATGTAACCCCTGCGGCAACCTCATTCTTTGATAAGTACCAGGTTAACATTTTAATTAGTTATAAAATTGAAAATTGTATGTAAAACCTCATGGCAACCCTATTTTTTGATAAATACCAGATTAACATTTAATTAAGCTGTACAATTAAAAAACCTGAACAAATTATCACAAGATTTATGTACACAGAACATGGGAAATGAAGAAAAAAGATCATAGTGCCAAGATCAAATTTCGTGGGTTGATTTGGAACCAATCTATTCAGATTATACCATTTTTTAAAAAGAAAAAGGTAATAATCCAAACCAATTACACATTTATAAAAAATTACTAACGTTCTCAAAATTTTAAAAATATATTTATTTAAAATAGATATCTTTTGGTTAATTGATTTAATTATTAACAACCTCAATTAAAAGAAATCTTAAGTTTTTATAGGCAACCCTGCAGATTGGAACCAATATTTGCTTAATGTCTCTCTTCTAAAATTTCTTAAAGATCGACCTAAAATCTATTTTCTTATGAAAATTTTGTGTGTACTGAAAAAGAACACCCAAAAAGTTCAAAATTCGAAAATAGACTTTGAGACTATAGAGTTGATTTAAATTATGTATGCAACTTACTCATATTTATTATAGTTTATAAGTATAATTTTACGTAGAAAGTAAATATGTAAGATTTCATACTTTCTAAAAGTTTCATTAAAAAAATTAAGTTCTCAAAACCGAAGTTGTCTGTTCTGGCGCATAAATTAACAACGTTTTTAAGTTTAAATAATAGGTTAACGTTCAGCTATGTTCATTATGCTGGTTCAAAAAATCGACCTTAGAGAAAAAAGCAACGAACACCCCATTTTGTGAGTTTTCCGAAAAAAAATTCCCTCAAAGTTTGAGCCAAATCAGCTAATATTAAGGCATGCCACAACAGCCCCGGAAATAACATAAGATTAACATGGGAAAATTTATGTTTTCGGAAAAATGAGATCCATATTTGTGGGTTTAAATTTAGATTACCGGAGATTATTAGATTTTTTTATTTTTTTACTCATTCTGAAAAAATTATAATTCTATATATTGTTTTTGTTCTGATCATATTAATTGGATACATTGACTATAGTTTTGGTCAGAATTTTGCCTATATGCAAGTCAATTTTCAATTAAAGATTTGGAATAATTGAATTTAGTTTCTATTCAGAATGTTTGCCTACGTAAAAATCATTTTCAATCAAGGAGTGAAATGTATACCAAAATAATAATTGCTATCAATTATCTCTGTTTCATTTTCTGATAATAATGACTTTCTAATTTAATAATGATTTCATTATTTATACCTGCTGTTTTCCTATAAATTACCCCTGATGAGGAAGACTAAATTCACTTTGACACATGTTAGTCCCCAGTAGTATAAAAAAGACGGAGAAAAGAGTGAGTTGTTGGTTTGGTTGAGTCTTTCTTTTTCTCCCTGTTTTTTTGTTGTACATTTATTATGTATTATTTATTATTACATGTATTATGTTACTGTACATTTGTCTCTAATGAGCCATAAAAGTGAGTAGTTTTGAAGTCTAATTTTGATTTGTGAACCTTTTGGGTGTTCTTTTTAGTACACAAAAATTTTTGGATTATTATACCTTTTTCTATTTTAAAAAATAGAATGACCTGAATAGATTGGTTCTAAGTCAACCTACAAAGTGTTTATAAATTCGCGCAGATGAAAAATTATACTAAAAAAAAGTTAAAAAAAGATCAGTCTAAATACAGTTAGATAAATACAGGGATAACAGCGGTTCAGTAGTTCAATTTTAGGTGAAGAAGGGGACCAAAGAATAAAAAATCGATAAATAAGAGAATTGAAAAATGCTCATGTTTGAATTTGCTTGTATGCATTTTTCTCAGTATGTAAGCTAGAAAGAAATAGTGTGAAAAACACAAAAGGGACTATTTGAAAGACCTACTTTTTATGTTTTTTCCCTTGGACTTAAAAATATTTTTCTAATGTATTTGTATCAGTTGAAGGATCCCAGATGTTAAATCATTTTTTAATCTTAGCTAAAAAAGATTAAAGTTAAAAAAAAACATAAGAAAAGATTATTATTCACAAAAGTAACAATATTATGAATATCACAGTTTTTTCAAATACGCAGTTTACAATCATGTAAAACCAATCCAGATAACAATCAGTTGAAAATTCACCTTTTCCGATTGAAAATGTTATTATTTTGTTGGAAAATAACTTTCTTCATGAAAATTCATATTTTTAGATTAAAAGTTCAACTGTTTTGTACAAAGTTCGCATTTTTGGATTGAAAATTCACCAATTTGGTTAACATTTTTTTCCTTTTTTGCCTAATAATTCTTTCTTGGTAGAAAATACGTCTTTTTTGTTTGAAAATTCATATCTTTTGACAGAAGTTTCATCTTTTTTGATTAAAAATGCAGCTGTTTGGTTGTAAATTAGTCCGTTTTGGTTGAGGATTCAACTATTATGTTGAAAATTAGACTTTTTTGTTGGAAAATTCATATCTTTTGGTTGAAATTTAATTTTTTGGTTAAAAATGCAATTGTCTGGTTGAAAACCATCTGTTTTGGTTGAGAATTCTACTACTTTGTTGAAAATTTGTCTTTTTGGTTGAAATATCAACTATTACATTTTTCATTGAGGATTCGTCTTTTTTTATTGAAAATTCATCTTTTTGGTTGAAACTTCAACTATTTGGTTAAAAATTCATCTATTTGGTTTAAAATTCCACTTTTATGTTGAAAATTAAATTCTTTTTTGGTTGAAATATCAACTATTACATTTTTCATTCAGAATTCGTCTTTTTCGGTTGAAAATTCAACAATTTGGTTGAAATTTTTTTTCCTTCTTGACTACAAAATCTTTCTTGGTTGAAAATTAACTATCTTGTTGAAATTTGTCTTTTTGGTGTGAAAATTCATCTTTATTGGTGAAAAACGCAATTGTTTGGTTGAGAATTCATTTTTTTTTGGCACAAATTTAATTATTTGGTTAAAAATGCAATTATTTTGATAGAAAATTCTACTATTTGGTTGAAAATTCAACTATAATTAAAAATTCTACTACTTGGTGAAAAATTAACATTTTTGTTGAAAATTCATATTTTCATGATGAAAATTCAATGCTTTGCAGCAAATTAATCTTTTTGGCTTGAAAATGAAACTATTTGGTTCAAAATTAATCTTTTTTGGTTGAGGATTCAACTATTTTGTTGATAATTTAAGTACTTTCTTGACGGTTGAACTACTTTGTTAAAAATTCATTTCTTTCGGTTGAAGATTAATCTCTTCGGTTGAAAATTCAACATTTTTGTTGAAAAGTGAGTTTTTTTGGTTGAGAATTTTTTTTAACTGGAAATTTTGACTATTGCATTTCGGGTGAAAGTTGATTATTCCTACTTGAAAATTCATGTATTTTGTTGAAGGTTCTTCTTTTTCGATATAAAATTAATCTTTTTGGTTGAAAATTCAACTATTGGTTGAAATTCATCTCTTTGGTTTAAAATTCCACTGTTGTGGTGAACATTAAAATTTTTTTTGGCTGACATATCAACTATTGCATTTTTCATTCAGAACTCGTCTTTTTGGTTGAAAATTCAACTACTTGATCGAAAATTGAACAATATGTTTGAATTGTTTTCTTTCTTGACTAAAATTTCTTTCTTAAGTGAAAATTCCACTCCTTTGTGAAAAATTCATCTTTATTGGTTGAAAATGCTACTGTTTGTCTGAGAATTCATCTTTTTTAATTAAAAATTTAATTATTTCGTCAAAAATTCCATTTTTTTTCTTAAAGATCGAAATGAAATATATTTTCTTATGAAAATTTTTTGAGTACTGAAAAAGAACACCCAAAAAGTCCACAATTCAAGAATAGAATTTGAGACTACCTGCTTTTTCGGCTCATTAGAGACAGATGTACAATAAATGTACACAACAGAAAGAAAAAAGATGATTTTGTTGAAAATTCGACAATTTTGTTAAAAATTCATCTATTTGGTTCAAAATTTCACTATTATTTTGAGAATCCAAATATTTTTTGTTTGATATATCAATTACTAAAATTCTCATTTAGAATTCGTCTTTTATGGTTGAAAATTCAACTACCTTATTGAAAATTTAACAGTTTGGTTGACATTTTTTTTCCTTTCTTAATAAAAAAATCTTTCTTAATTTAGAAAATATTTGAAATTGGTATCATCAAAAAGAATCTCTTTTAAAGCGTCTTGTTTTCCAATGTCTTGAATTTCTGTTTATGATTCTTGAAAAATAAATCGAAACTTTTTAAAGAAGCGGAAAATTGAGTAAAAAATCTCTATCTTTGGTGTTTAAGGGGATTTTTCAAATTTAAGGGGAAAAAGGAGAAAGGGGGATTAGGTAAAAAATGGGACGGACTGTCATCCTCTTTGAAAATAATGGTAATTTTAAAGTTTCTTGTAAAAATAAGGTCAATAAAAAGATGGTTGATACATTAAAGTATGGTTAATAATGCTTTATTAATCCTGCTTTATGAATCGAATATTCATGATAATAATAGAATAATTTAGAAAATTATGATATTATTTTCATATACTAACAATAAGTGAAACAGATTCTTTGAAATAGCATCATCTGCACGCAAGAGATAATTTTCTACTTCTTCCTCGATTTCTTCCCACTATAGTCAATAGTTGCGCAATTGTAGTTCACCGAACTTAACAGTGCTTCATTTTTTATAAAGTCACGCAGAAATGCAATAAACAGGATTGTTCTTAAAAAAATTTCGCAGTTACATATTTTACGTGAAAAAATATTAATAATTTTTTGCCTGATATTACTAAATCAAGTAGCAATAATTTTTCGGTGCGTAAGGTCAAAGAATAAATTCTTATGTACCGAAAACGTATTGGTGCATGGACTCGAGATCAAAACTAAAAAAAAAATCACACTATTTTAAGTTTATTTTTTAATTTAAAATCAATTTTTATGCCTAAAGTCCAAAATTTTATATGCAAATGCAGAATAGATTTAACACCGTAGTTCAATCAATCAATTTTTGATCCGATGCTGACTGAGGGGGTTTTTTAGGTCGCTGACTCCGAATTTCATGTCCAGAATAGTTTCATTCTGCACTGTCTAACTTCACGAAATTTTAAAATTTCAAAAAATCAATCGATCTCGGAAAAATTTCATGTAAAAATATAACATTTTAGCATACTGAAACCGTCAAAACTACAAAATAGAATTTTTAGCCACAAGGCACCTTCCTTTGGAGCTGGTCACATTATAATATTGCCAAGGGGTCAGAAATTTTCTTCTCTGTCCCCTCGGCAAGATTATTTACGCTGAATGAGAAAGTGAATTTATCATTTACATATGAATATATTAAGAAACTCTAAGGAGTATTTAGAAGTAAACTTTAGATAGATAAAATATTAATAATAATTGTAAACTTAGAAAGTTGCTTGATATAGCAATTTTGTAGGATGCTACACGATCCATTAATTAAAGAATTATACGGAAACAACCATAAATTCAGGATCTTTAGAAGCTTACACAATTCCTTATAAAACTCGATATCAACATTAACAAGCCCAAAAATGAGTCCTTGAAGTTCAAGCTGTAATAAATTTAATAAATTATCATGGTCATATTATGCCTAGTACATGGGGAGCATTTCAAAAAAGAATAAAATCTGGGACCGGTTTCATGTTGTGGCTTTGAGTGAGCACGTATTTTGCATTTAGTGCATATAAATATCTTGTGTCGTTAAATTAATAATATTTTTCATATTCAACGCAACCAAAGCGTAACCAAACGGGAATTCAGGTTCAATGTTAATACCGGCCATGCTTCAGAAAACAGAGAAAATTGAATGAATCCTTGCTCATATCAATGATTTATTAATTCAAATATTTATTTATTGAATTGAAATTGAAGTTTATCATATTATCATTGAATACTATTTTTTCTACTTAAATATTTAAATGAGAAGAGGAAGAAGAAGAGAGATTTGAAGATGTTTTTGGATTTAAATTTTAAAGGTCTTTTGTTATTCGAGAGTTATTCCAAGATGGATTTTATATGCAGGAAGGGTTAAGGAAATACTTCTTTCTGTATTTCATATGCAAAAGAAACATTAGCATGAAAAGTATTTCTATTTATATAACTTGAATGGATTAGAGAGGCTCTGGGTTCAAGTTATGAAAGTAGATATATGTATTCACTTACAAATTCTGAATGTTATCTTGCATCAGTTCCCACCTTAGCATTTTTACACTGCCTTCTATTTTATACAAAACCGGAGTGAAGTTCATTATTAATCAAATTTCTGTGAGAAGTTTTTAAGAAATATTTTTCGTTACATAAAATGGTAATTAAACAAGTTATAATATACACTTCAAATGAAGGAAGTATAAAGTTAAAGGCTTCGAAAAATTGAAGACGAAAAATTCGAGGTCTTTATTTAAAAATAATGTAATCAATCATATTCAGTATTTTGGTAATAAATTAAATTGAAATAAGTCTTTTAAATTAAATGTAAATCTAAATTGAAATCTTTAGTGAATCCATAAAATTATTATTGTCACACATTTACAATCCTTAATTGTACTTTTAAGAAGAGAGTAGTGTTCTAAAGAGTTTAAGTGCTCTGAGAAATTCTCACGAGCATGAGAATATGCTCGAAAATATGCTCGATCTTTATGTGCTTCGAGAATTTAATGAGCATTTGTGAGCATTTGTGACCATTTTTGAGCATTTTGAATTAGGATTTTAAAAATCGTATCTTCATTACTCAATTACACTCCTCAAATTAGAAAAGGCGCTAAATTCAAATTATGAAAGAAGTCAAAGTAACAGAATATAAAAAACATATTTTTTCTATAAAACAGTATATAAATTGAAACAATTATATATTTACTTCACTGTGGAGTGTACTTTTAAAAAAATATTTGTATCAATTATGATACCTATATATTCGTTTGAACAATAAATGCTTTAAAGTCTCTTAAATGCTCTACAAATGCTCTGGTCGAGCTTAAATTCTGAGCATATTCTCGAGAGCATTTGTTCAACATAAATTCTTATAAATTAATATAAATGTATATACTAATAAACGCAAGACCAGCTTGTGGAATTTTCAAGCCAAAAAGACGGATTTCCGACAAAAATGTTAATTCTCAATTAAATTTTATACCAAAATAGATGATGAATTTCCAACAACAGAGTTGAATCCTAAACCAAAATAGATTAATTTTCAACCAAAAAGTTCCATTTTTAACCCAAAAAAGATCAAATTTCCACAAAATGAGGTGAACTTTCAACAAAATACTTGCAGTTTAATTTTCAACTAAAAGTCATTTTTGAGTCAAGAAAGAAAAGAAATTCGAAAAAATTGGTAAATTTTCAAGACATAAAGACGAATTCACCGCAAGAAAGTTAATTTTCAGCAAGATAGTTTAATTCTCTACCAAAATAATTGATGTTTCAACCACAAAACAGTTTAATTTTAAATCAGAAACAGGTGAATTCATTCTACAAAGATCAATTTTCAAGAAAATAGTTGAATCCTTAACCAAAAATGGAATAGTTAAATTACTAGCTAGAAAAATTAATTTTCAACAAATACAAACAACTTTTCGACAAAATAGTTCAATTTTCAACCGAAGAGATGAATTTTTAACTAAAATGATGAATCTTTAAACAAACAAAAATTAATTCATAAAAATTACAACTTTCTTTTCTATCTTTCCGCAAACATTCTAAATAAACTCGGAATCA
This sequence comes from Melikaiella ostensackeni, assembly GCA_032362435.1. Classification (NCBI taxonomy): domain Eukaryota; kingdom Metazoa; phylum Arthropoda; class Insecta; order Hymenoptera; family Cynipidae; genus Melikaiella; species Melikaiella ostensackeni. The sequence goes on along the minus strand of JAUMHM010000089.1, from coordinate 5,066,400 downwards.
ATCAAAAGCATTACAGTGGCATCTAAGATACAAAATGAGTTCAAGAAATATTTGAATTCATTTTTATAAACAAATTTCAAAGATGGCGTTTCTACGATTATCGAATAGGAAGGATAGAGAAAGATAGAAATCTGCCTAAAGGATACAAATGAGAGGTACAAAGAAGAAACTAGAAAGAAAAAAAAAGGTACAGCAATGGGAAGAATGTAAACAAAGGTGTAAACGAAGGTGATTAAGAAGAGAAATATTGGGGAGAGATAAGGAAAGAATGATAGAAAACATAGAAGTAGGAAATAAGAAGAAATAGATTGGGACAGGGGAGATGGAGAATATAAAGAGAAGAAAAAATGAGGTAACTAGTCAGAAGAAGGAATAGAGGAATTATGAAAGATAAAAAGGTTGGACGTGAAGCAGGCGCGAAAGGATGATAAAGAAACAAATAAAGAAGCTAATACAAAGAAAAACTTTGAAGTTAATGAGAATAAAGAAAGAAATAGAGTAAGAAGGTGAGATACAGAATATAAAGAGAAGAGAAACAATATAGACCGTAGAAGGGAAAAGAAATTGTTGAAAAGGGGGAAAGTTCAAAATGAAAAGAATGAAAAGAAAGGATGAAGAAGGATAAAAAAACTGCCAAAAGGATACAAATGAGAGGTACAAAGAAGAAACTAGAAAGAAAAAAAAGGTGCATTAATGGGAAGAATTTGACAATGGTGAAAACGAAAATGATGAAGAAGATAAATATAAGGGGGAGGAGAGGAAGAAATGATAGCATAAAACATAGAAGTAGGAAAGGCGAAACAGGGTAGAGGGGAGGCCGAGATGGAGAATGTAAAGAGAAGAAAAAAAGAGTCAACTAGTCAGAAAAAGGAATAGAGGAATTATGAAGATGAAAAGGTAGGACATGAAGGAGAGAGGAAAGGACGATAAAGGAACAAATAAAGAAGCTGATACAAAGAATTATTTGGAAGTTAATGAAAATAAGGAGAAATAGAATAGGAAGGTGAGATAAAGAATAAAAAAAGAAGAAAAAGAAACTAGACGGTAGGAGAGAAAAGAAGAGGTTTGGAAAGGAGGGAAAGTTCAAAGGAAAAGAAGGAAAAGAAAAGAAAGGATAGGAAGAACTGCCAAGAGGATACCAATGAGAGGTTTAAAGAAGAAACTGGAAAGAAAGAGAAACGCATAGCAGTGGGAAGAATGTTGACAATGGTGAAAACGAAAATAATTAAGAAGAGAAATATTGGGGGAGAAGAGGAAGGAATAACAGTGCAAAATACAGCAGTAGGAAATGATGTAGAAATGATGAGATGAAGAATATAAAGAGAAGAAAAATGAAGAAACTAGTCAGAAAAAGGAAAAGATGAACGATGAAAAGGTTGAAGATGGAGGAAATGGAGAAGGGAAAGGACGATAAATGAACAAAATAATAAAGAAGCTGATACAAAGAAACAATTTGGAGGTTAATGAAAATAATGGAAGAATAAGATTAGGAAGGTGAGATAAAGGATACAAAGAGGAAAAAAATCGTAAGGTGTTAAGGTAATATAAGAAAGCGAAAAGTGGTAGAGATGAATATAGGAGCAGGAAGAAAACATATAACCAGAAAGCGAACGAGCCCAGCCTGAAGTTGCGCACTGAGCCAAGACTCGGCTCCCTCATTGCGGAGAACCGCTGCATGGAGGGAAGTGGTGGGAGAGCGCGCACGAGCATTTGAATGTCAGTGACTGTGATTAGCGAACAGCACTGGATGCGCGCGCATGTTCGCTTGCTCGGTTCAGGGGCTCTCCGCAACGAGGGAGCCGAGCCTAGGCTCGGTGCG
>JAUMHM010000089.1:5039772-5050157 GCA_032362435.1 Melikaiella ostensackeni | reverse complement strand
TTGAGCTACCATTTTTTCTTCACTTACTTTTTTAATATCAAAGCCAGAGGACTCGAATTTTCTCGCCGATAGTAAGTGCCATTCTTCAGAAAATGGAGTTACGGCTGATTCTATTGATATAGATATTTTTTGAATTCCCGCTGACTTCTTTCAATATAACTTTTATTTGTCTCAATTCAGGAATAAAGTATCTTTAGCTTAGATTTTTTGCAATTGACTGTTTGGTAACGCCCTTTTTCTCCTCCACGCTTGAACAAATGACTATTGAAAATTTCAAAATAATAATTATTTAAAATAGGGTGAAATTCTCACCATTAAATATTTCCAGATTGAAATTACAATTAAATATGTGGATTACAACTGGGATAACGAGAAAATGTCAATTTCAAGGGTGGAACGGCAAAAGGGACTAAGCGCCATTCTTCAGGAAATGGAGTTACGGCTGATTCTATTGAAATAGACATGTTTTAAATTCCTGTTGACTTCTTTCAATCTAGCTTTTATTTGCCTCAATTCAGAAATAACGTATCTTTAGTTTGGATTTTCTGCAATTGTTTTGTAACGCCCTTTTGCTCTCCCACGCTTCAATAAATGACTATTGAAAATTGCAAAATGATTATTATTTCAAAATGGAATGAAATTCTCAGCAGTTAATATTTCCAGATTAAAATTGCAATTAAATATGTAGATTAGAACTGGGATAACGAGAAAATGTCAATTTGAAGGGTGGAACGACAAAAGGGACTAAGCGCCATTCTTCAAAGACTGGAGTAATAAATGATTCTCTTGAAATCAATATTTTTTAATTCCTGCTGGCTTCTCTTAATCAAACTTTTATTTGCATCAATTCAAAAATAAAGTATCTTTAACCTTGTTTTTTTTGCAACTGACAAGCAAATTGACACTCTATCGCTTTTTTAAAATTGAAAATTCGATTTTTCAGAGTAGTTGGTGCGATACATTTAAAATAGGCTCAAATTGTTAAAAAGGCATGAAACTTGATAAATGTTTTTTTTAACTAAAAAATTTTTTAGTATAGGTTGCCGAAAAACTTTTGAAAATTTGTTCCAAAAAAGAGAAACGTGCATTATTTATTTATTTTTTTAATCTGGTACGGAAAACTGGGTAAAGTAGCTCATGTAGGGTAAGTCGCTCACCAATAAATTCGGATCAACTAAATTACAAAATGAAGTTAGACAGCTCTACTAATTAAAACAATCGACAATCTTTTCCTATTTCGTCTTAGGAAATTTGATATTTAATTTTCAAATATAAATTGGGAGGTGAGTGATTTTACCCTACATGAGCGACTTTGTCCCGATTTACGGTAATTTTCAAAATAATGATTCCCTTTATTTTCCAAATCCGGAAAAATGTGAGAAAACTAAAAAATTAGGAAATTGGCGGCTATTTTCGTAAAAAATAAAAAATTTGTTTTTTTTTTATAAATATGCTAGATGCGGGAAAAAGTTTATAATCAAAATTGCTCTTCTTGAAGAGATCTACAAAGAGTTCCTTTTCCAATTTTTGATAATTTGAACCCTTTTTTTGAGTACGCTTTTTGAGTAAAATTACAAAAAATTCACTTTTTGTTTTTTGTTACTATAAAAATGTGAAGGATTCCTCAAATTTTCAAATCCGGAAAAAAGTTTGAAGAAACTCAAAAATTAACAAAATGGTGATTATTTTTCTAAAAATCAATTTTTTTTCAAATATGCTAGATACGGGGAAAAGTTCTAAGTCAAAATTATTCTCCTTGAAGATACCTATAAAAAGCTTTTCCATTTTTTGATATTTTGAACCCTTTTTTAAGTACATTTTTTGAGGGAAAATACACATTTTTTGAAGTACTCAAAAAACAGTTCAAAATAACAGAGAATGGAGAGAAAGCTTTTTGTAGGTCTTTCCTAGGAGAACAATTATGACACATAACTTTTTCCCGTATCTCGCATATTTTTTGAAGAAACCCCAAAATTTTTATTTTCAGAAAATAGCCGCCATTTTGTTAATTTTTCAGTTTTTTGAAAATTATTTTCGGAATCGAAAAATTTATGGAACTCTCCACCATGATAAGAAAGAAAAAGTCAATTATATCTATTATTTTGAAAAATACCAGAGTTTCAACAAAAAATATGCCCGTTTTTTTTTAAATGTTCCAAAATTTGTTGGCACCCTATCCTAACAATTTTTTATGTCAAAAAGAACACATATACCAAGTTTCATGCCTTTTTAACAATTGGAGCCTATTTTGAATAATTTTCCATGTACCGTAACGGCTAGAGCGCTTTTTGACTCTTTTGTAACGGTATATATAAATAAATAATACATAATAATAATAATAATAATAGTACGGAATAAATAACTTCTGAAAATTGCAAAATAGCTAATATTTTTAAAATAGGATGGAATTCTCACCAGTGAATATTTTTTTCCAGGTTATTTATTTATTTATTATTTCCAGATTAAAAATGTTAAGATTGTACAACTTTGATGCTCCTCAAATTTGAATTGCTCAATCTTAAAAGTTCAGAATTTGACATTGTAAAACCTTTACATTATTTAAAAAACCTTCAGATAGTTAAAAAATGTAACTTTCAAATATAAATCTTTTTTAATTTTATTTGGAAATTTAGAAACACTGTCCACTTGAAAGTTTAATCATAAATAAATCATAAAAAATCATGAAAAGTTTAATGATAAATGAAGCTTGAATTTTCTGTGCTTAAAAATCTCAACTTTTCGGCACTGAAACTTAAGGTATCCAAATTTAGTTTCAATTGCAGAACTTCAAGCGCTTGAAATGTGGAATTATCGACTTTTTAACCTTGTGAACTGGAAACTTGATTGAATACATATTTAAAAATGTTCAATATTTTCTATTTAGTCTATTTAGAATCATATGTATATGAACTATAATCTCATCAATATTCAAGAAAAACAAACCAAATTTTGACAGATATAAATCTAAATATTATTTAAATTCGAAACAAAAAATTCCTAAACATTTGAAAATTCTGAAAAGTTTTCAATTCGTAATTTTGAATAAAACATAGTGAATTAAAAATATTTGTTAATATCTCTTTATATTCGAGAGGTTAAATTATTGAATTTACAGTGTCACACTTGTAAATTTTTACGTTGTATACGTTTCAAATACGAAATAATGAAATTGTTCAGTTTTGAAGAGCATATTTAGGCATTTATAAAAAAAAACAGTTAGAAATATTATGAAATTCCACGTCAAATCTGAGTAGAGATATTTTCAAAATTTTAAAAAAGATATATCACGTGAGAAGATTTTTTAGAAAATTCAAGAATTTCTCAAATCCTGTTCCCGACTTCAACTTGTGCTATGACTGAGGAAACTTGTGGCAAAAATATGAAATTTAACGCACGCAACCCTTCAAACCTTATTTTCAATTTAAGATAATATAACTTAAAAAATCTTCACGAGTTCCCTAGATATGACTAAAAATGTCCAAGCGTATCTGCGCGGAGTTGTAGTAGGCGATCGCCGCTGTCGGCTGCTGTCAGTCATAACTTGAGGATTCATGAAGATTTTTTAAGTTTTCCTGCCTTAAATTAAAGAAAATATTTCAAAGATGGCGTTTTGTAAATTTCAGATTTGTTCTTCAACTTTCCTAGGTAATGACACGATCTGAAGTCGAGGTTCAAAACTCAAGAAATTCTTGAATTAAAAAAAAAAAAAAAATTTCACGTGATATATCTTCTTCAAAAAGTCAGAAATATCTCTACTAGGAATCGTTTGACGTGGAATTTCTTACGCTTTCCAACCGTTTTTATTTAAATGTCTAACTTTATTTCCGACCGAGTTATCGTGATTCAAAGTCATCAGTGATTTTCAGTGCCGCTCGCGCCAGCCGTGTAGACAATTTCCAACGGCAGTGTGTCATTTTCGAACGATTCAATTTAAAACTATGTAGTATTTACTACCTAAAATTGGAATTATAAACATATTTTTATTTTAAATTATGATTCTTTCTTTTCGACAGCTGGCAGAAGGAAAATACGATGTCCAAATCACCCTATCGAAACCGTTGGATTACGAAAGAAGAAATTCTTATCTCATCAATCTTGTCGCTGTTGATGGAGCCAGTGATCCTTTCAAAAGGTTACAAGTCAGGGCTACAGTGGCTGTCGATGTTCTGGATGTACAGGTAATTGGATGAATTTTAAACAAATTTATCTTCATCTTGTGCTTTCTTTTCGAACCATTGTTCCATAAGATATAACATGAATTCATTACAATACAATACCTGCAAAGATGATCATTAATTCCTACTACTTGAACAAATACTCTTTCGTAGGTTGATTTAGAATAAATCTATTCAGATTATTCCATTTTTCAAAATGGAAAAATGTAATAATCCAAAACCCTGAAACATTTCTAAAAATTACTAACTTCTCAAATTTGTAAACTACATTTAAATAAGGTAGATATCTTTTGGTTAATTGATTTAATTATTGACAACCTCAATTGAAAGAAATCTCAAGTATTCATAGGCAACCCTGCAGATTAGATCATATCTTTGTTTAATGTCTCTTTTGAAATTTCTTAAAGATCGAAATAAAATCTACTTGCTTATGAAAGTTTTTTGTGTACTAAAAAAGAAAACCCGAAAAGTTCACAAATCAAAAGTAGGCTTTGAGACTAACCGCTTTTTCGGCTCATTAGGGACAAATGTACAATAAATGTACAACAAAAAATAAAAAAGAGGGAAAAGAAGAAAGAGTCAACCAAAAACAACCTCACACTCTTTCTTTTCTCCATCTTTTTTATACTACTGGGGGCCAACATATTTCAAGGCCAATTTGGACTTCCTCATTAGGAGTGATTTATAGGAAAACAACAAGCACAAAACTGAAAACATTGTTGGATCATAAAATCATTATTACCTGAAAATAAAAGAGATAATTGATAGAACTTGTTATTTTGGTACATATTTCATTCCTTGATTGAATTTTTTTTACATAGGCGAACTATTCTGAATAAAAACCAAGTCAATTATTTCATTCTTTAATTGATAATTGATTTACACATTTTCAAAATTTTGACCAGAACTAAAGTCAATGTATCCAGTTATAGCTTAGGAGCGCACAGTGGGGCAAAATGTCAAAATTTGTTTCAAAAGAGCCTAGAGCCCAGAATTTTTAATCGATTTCGATCTTTTTTCTTTGGAAATACTCTTAACTAAATTCCAAAGAGAATTATGAGAGTCGATTTTTGATTTTTTTTCTTTATCGCACTAATGTGCTAACAAATAAAATTTTAAAAAATTGGCACTTTTACAACTTTATTTTTTATCTTTCCGTAAACAATCGTCATAAAATCGGCATCAGTCAAAATCAGTACAGTGGCATTTAAGATAAAAAAATTAATTCATGAAAGAATTTTCAACAAAATACACGAATTTTCAAAAAAAAAAAGGTAAATATTTAACAAAAAATGGGATAGTTAATATTTCAGTCAGAAGAAAAATTTTCAACCGAGAAAAAAACAAATTTTTAACAAAATAGTTCTTTTTTTAAACAAAGAGATGAATTTCCAACTTATATGATGAATGTTCAACAAAAAATTGATTCTCAACAAAGTATTTGAGCTTTTAACCAAGTAGTTGAATTTCTAACCAAGAAGATTAATTTTCTACCAAAAAAGCGAATTTTCAACAAAATTTTAAAATTTTCAATCTATTTCGACTGAGAATTCAAGTGCTTGTTAAAAATTTCTCTTTTTTGGATAAATTCAACTGCTTTCGAGTAAAAATTAAAATATTTTTGGCTGAAATATCAACTACTATTACATTACATTATTACATTACATTACATTATGGTATTACATTTTTCATTTAGAATTCATTTTTATAGTAGATAATTCAACTACTTGGTTGAAAGCTGCACTAATTTATTAAAAATTAATTTTTGTTTGCTTGAAGATTCATCATTTTAGTCGAAAATTCATCTCTTTGGTTGAAAATTGAACTATTTGTCGAAAAGTAGTTTTTATTTGATGAAAATTAATTTTTTTAGCTGAAAGTTTAACGATTCCATTTTTGGTTGAATATTTATCTTTTTTGGCTGAAAACCCCACTATTTCGTTGCAAATTCGTCAATTTTTTTTGTAAATTATTCTGTTTTGGTTGAGGATTCAACTATTTTGTTGAAAATTTGTCTTTGTTGGACGAATTCAATTGTTTTTGATTTAAAATTAAACACTTTTGTGATTGAAATATTCAACTCTGTTGTTCAAAATTCATTTTTTTAGGTTGAAAATTCAACTATTTTGGTAGAGATTCAACTATTTGGTTAAAAATTAACATTTTTGAGGGAAATTCATCTTTCTGGCTTGAAATTTCCACAGTTTCTTGAAATTTCATCTGTTTTGATTAAAATTGCAACTGTTTGATTAAAAGTTGATCTGCTCTTTTGAAAATTCTTATTTTTTTGTTGATACAATTTGTTTATAGAATTTAAAAGTGTCAATTGGTTACAATATTTTTTATTGTGCACCACTATCGGGGGAATACAAAGTAGATTTGCTGAAAAAAAAATATGTTGAATCGCAGAATCACTCAGCTTGAAATTTGATTATACAATTTGTTTACAAAAATGAATTCAAATATTTCATGAACTAATTTTGTATCTTAGATGCCACTGTACTGATTTTGATTGCTTAATTGAGAGCTTAATTAGGAGTATTTCGGAAAAGGATCGATCTCGATTAAGAATGCTGGGCTCTAGGCTCTTTTCAAACAAATTTTGACGTTTCGCCCCAATGTGGAGCGCCATGAAATCGAGGCAGGCGGTTTGCGGGAAATTTAAATCTAATTAAATGAGTGCAATGCGAATCAGGGAAAATTCAAGAGGACCAGTATAAATGAATTCAACAAATTCAATAACTTCTGTGTTCATTTACTTTAAATATACAATACAATCTCAGTTTTTTAATAGAATCGTGAAGAGCGGAGGGGGGAAAGTATAGCCTAGGGGCGCAATTTTACTAAAACCGGCTCTGAATTGGACGCGATTTTGGTTGTTTTTCTGACTTGAGTGAAAAAATATCATTGTTTAGAAGTTACAAAGTGAATGACATAACAATTTGATTCGTCGGCAAGGAAATAAACAAGAATGGCAGCAGGCTCAGGGCCGGCTCTAGGATGTTTCTCGGTTGAAGAGGTTATTAATCATTTTAGTTGAAAAATCATCTCTGGTTGAAATTTTAACTATTTTGTTGAAAATTCATTTTTTTTTGGTTTTTTTTTTGACTGACAATTCAATTATTATCTTTTCGGTTAAAAATTGGTCTTTTTGTTGAAAATCCAACTGTTTATTTGAAAATTTATCTTTTTAGATGAAAATTTATTTGATTGGAGGAAAATTCATGTATTTTGTCGAAAACTCGTATTTCTTGGAGAAAATTAATCTTCTTGATTGAAAGTTTATCTTTTTTAGTAGAAAATTCGTCTTTTTTAGTGGATAATTAATCTTTTTGGTAGAAAATTCATAATTTTAATTGCCAATTTATTTCTCTGGTTTGAAATTAAATTATATTGTTGAATATTTGTCTTTTTTGTTTAAAAGTTGAACTACTTTGTTAAAAATTCATTTTTTTTTGCTGAAAGATTCATCATTTTAGTAGAATATTCTACTTTTCTATTGAAAACTAAACTATTTTGTTACATTTTTTTTTTAGTTAAACATTAAATTTTTTCAAACGTGAATGTAACTATTCCATTTTTGGTTTAAAATTTACATTCTTTAGTTCAAGATTTAACTTTTTAGTTGGAATTTTCTCTTTTTTAGTTGAAAATTCATGTACTTTGTTGAAGATTCGTCTCTTTCGGAATAAAATTAATCTCTTCTGTGTTAAAAATTAATCTTTTTGGTTAAAAGTTCAATTACTTGGTTCCAAGTTAAACTTTCCTGTTAAACGTTCATTTTTTTGCTTGAAGATTCATTATTTTAATTAAAACTTAATTTTTTAAACTGAAAGTTCAATTATTCCATTTTTCGTTGAGAAATGATCTTTTTTTAGTAGAACATTTAAGTATTTGCTTGAAAATTCATCTTTTTAGTTCAAAATTTAATCACCTTGTTGAAAATTTTTGTTTTTTTGATCGAAAGTTTATCTTTTCTAATTGAAAATTTGTCATTTTTAGTAGAAAATTAATCTTTTTGTTAGAAAATTCGTCATTTTAATTGACAATTTATTTCTCTCGTTTAAAATTAAATTACATTGTTGAAAGTTCGTCTTTTTTGTTTGAAAGCTAAAGTACTTTGTAGAAAATTAATTTTTTTCCGGAAGTTTTATCATTTTGGTAAAAAAATCCTACTTTTTCATTGAAAACTTAACTATTTTGTTAATTTTTTTTCTTTTAGTTAAATATTACATTTTTGCAACTGTAAATTTAACTATCCCATTTTTGTTTTTAAATTTACATTGTTTAGTTCAAGATTCGTCTTTTTTGGAAGGAAATTAATCTTCTGTGTTGAAAATGAATTTTTTTGGTTAAAAATTCAATTATTCGGATGAAAGTTGAACCCTTCTGCTAAAGATTCAATTTTTTCATCTCTACTTGAAAAGTTACCTATTTTGTTGGAAACTTTTTTTTTGTCTAAACATTAATTTTCTAACTGAAAATTAAATTATTTTATTTTTGACAGAAAAAACCGCATAGGTTTTGCGTTTTTAAATATTTTTTCAATGAATAAGAAATCTTTTGGAGAAATTATTTAGCTCTATCAAATCGAGAACGGAAAGCCTGAAAAAGTTAGCACCTCCGAGAAAATCCTTGTCAAAAGAACGACGTTTTTCAAAAAACGTCGCACCTGACACAGAAGAAGCTGCATAAGTTTTGAGTTTCTTAATTTTTTTCTCAATAACTGAAAAATTGTTTAGAGAGATTATTTAGCTCTATCTATCGGATCGAGAACAGAAAGTCTGAAAAAAGTTAGCACCTCTGCCCTTGTCAAAGGAACGACGTTTCCCAAAAAAAAGTCGCACCTGACGCAGAAGAAGCTGCATAAGTTTTGCGTTTTTTAGTTTTTTTCAATCACTAAAAAAAATGTTTGGAGAGATTATTTACTTCTTTTGAATCGAGAACGGAAAGTCTGAAAAAAGTTAGCACCTCCGAAAAAATGTTGGTCAAAAGAACGACGTTTTTCACAAAACGTCGCTTCTGACACAGAAGAAGCTGCATAAGTTTTGCGTTTTATGATATTTTTTAATACCTAAAAAATCGTTTAGAGGGATTATTTAGCTTTATAGAATGGAGAACGCAAAGCCTGAAAAAAGTTAGTCAGTGGACCGTTAGGACCTGGTTAGAAGTTCTAGATAGAGCCCGGCTTGAAACAGTATAAGGAAACCTGCCAGGCCCTCACTATTTTTCCCGTTTAGCGCCCGATCAGAAATAGGAAAAACTAGCCGGGGCCATCCCAAACCCAGATCGATATTTCTACATGGGAAGGTCTTCCGAGAAAAAAGTGATCAAATATCGATTTCGATTTCATTACTCGTTCCGATTTCGTCTAGTTTCGGATTTCGTTCGAAAAATTGTAATCAGTAATGGTTTTAGTATTTTAAATTCAGAAAATTAAAGAAAATATATTCAAATCCAAGCGTTTTATATCTGGTTTCGATTCAACAGACTTTTTTGTGGGTTGACTTAGAACAATTGAGATCCAATGTTTTCTAAACAATTCACCACAACACTAATTGAACAAAAATCTAAATTATTTATTAAAAAATTAAAATTTTCCTAGTTTTCATTTCTTTTTAAGCATACAGTAAGGTCCTTCTCATCCCAGTCATAAGGTTGTTGCATGTTAAAATATTTTTAAAAAATGCAACCCTCCTTCCACAGCAGCACTCAAAAAGATATTGAACAGGAGTCTTTTCGGATTTTGCGCACAAAAAAGGACACCCGCGCATGCGCATGGTTCAGAAGGTAAGCCAGGGCTGGAACTTTGAGTGACGAGTGGTTTACAAATTTCTCATCCATATTTTAAGTTGTTTATTGTTAAATAAATTAAATAACTATTAAAGGGGTGGAAGGGTATCATACGATACCGTACCGTTAACTAATACACCGCATTAAAAATTGTAACCTTCACTTGTAAATAAATGTCACAATTAGTGTTAATATTTCATTGTCAGTTCTGAGGTTAGGTTTTCTGCAATAAATAAACACAGAAAAACCATAATCTACCGTAATTTATAGTGAATAATAATTTTGACTATTTCCTAACAAAATAAAATATCAAACTCATTAACACTATCATAACATCAACAATATCAAATACAATTTTCAATTTTAATTGCTATATTTTTTAGTGGGGATCCCAAAATCAATTTTTTTTTCTGAAAA
>JAUMHM010000089.1:5006456-5034866 GCA_032362435.1 Melikaiella ostensackeni | reverse complement strand
CATCAATCGATAGTACGTCAAAAATAATTAGACACGTGTCCCGGCTTCTTTGTAAGTGGGCCCTTGTTTAAAAATTATGAACGTTTGAAAATCACGGTCGCCGCGGCTGCTAAAGGTCCACCGAGTCGCGCGCGGTTGCTTTCATCAAACGCCGTCGGTGCAGCGGTAAAGAGCCTAGCGACCACGCTGCCGCTAGCTCAAATCTCTTTGTCGACATTTATTTATTTATTTATTTTATTTTTCGCATTGTAAACATGTCAAATAATCATTTTTCGATGCTTCCCCGACGAGTAAAGTTTTTTTTTCCAAAAATAGTTAAATTGTTGGGGAATAAATATCATGCAGAAATGTGATACACATCAGAAGCAACGTGTTAAATTTTATAGCGTAAAAAGAAACATCTGCGGTTAAATTTCATAAAAATGAGTGTACGTATTTATTCTGCTTTTTCTGAATTTGGTTTCGGACCCATTGTCACGATTCATGGAAGAGGGGAGAGAGTCGGACCAGCTGCCCCTGTCGTCGATTCTTATTCCTGATATTTATTTTCCAATAATTTAACTGTTTTTGAAAAAAAAATTAATCGCTGGGGGAGCATCAAGAAAATGATTATTTGACATGTTTACAATGCGAAAAATAGAAAAAAGTATTTTAAAAAATGTCGCCAAAAAGATTTGAACCAGCGGCAGTGTGTTCGCTAGGCAGGCTCTTTACCGCTGCACCAGCGGCGCTTGGTGAAAGCAATCGCGCGCGACTCAGTGCACCTTTGGCAGCCCCGGCGACCGTGAATTTCAAATGCTCATAATTCTTAAACAAGGGCCCACATACAACGAAGCCGGGACACGGGACTAATTATTTTTGACGTACTCTCGATTGATGATAGTCTCATCAAAAAGTCAATGTCGCAGAGGAGGCCTTCCCCTTGTTAGAGGAAAGTCCAGCAGAAATTCGATCTCTTAGACTAAAAGTGAATTTTCTCTTGAAGAAAATGCGTAATTTATTGCATTTCATCTCTGAAATTTCGTGTATAAGTATTGCATTTTTAACAAAATAGATGAATTTTTATCCAAATATAGGAATTTTCAACTAAAAAGACCAATTTTCAACAAAGAAAATGAATGCTCAAATTGAATGATGAATCTTAAAACAAAAAAATGAATGCTTAACAAAATAGTTTCACTTTCAACCAAAAGAGATGAATTTTCAACAAAATAGCTACATACATTTTCAAATTGATTGTTGAATTCTCAACGAAATGAAAAATTTTAACCGGAAAGTTAAACTTCCAGTAAAAAAATTAATTTTCTACCAAAAAAGCCAACTTTCTCTAGAATAGTTGATTTTACAAGCAAAAATTATGAATTCCCAACGAAAAATGTAACAGTTTATATTTCAACCAAAAAATATGTCAATTTTAGATCTAAAATAATTGAATACAATCAAGAAAGATGAATTTTCAAGAAAATAGTTGAATCTTCAACTAAAACAGATTAATTTTCTACCAAGATCTTTTTTTTAATAAGAAGACGAATTTTCAACGAAATATATGGATTTTCGATCAAATGGTTGAATTGCCAATTAAAAACGATACATTTTAAACAAAAAAGAAACGAAATTTCAACAAAGTAGTTAAATTTTCAATCAAAGAAATAAACTTTCATCTAAAATGATGAATCTTCGACCAAAAAAAGAAATTTTTAACAAAGTAGTTGAAAAACGTAATAGTTACTGACAGATTAATTTACAACCAAGCAGCTGCATTTTTTACTAAAAAGATTAATTTCCTATGATGAATTCTTTAATTAGATATAAAAAGAACTATGGAATCGAATTACTCTAGAATGTTACAGAAACTGACAGAGTCTATCAAAATTAATTATAAACGAATTCGATGACAATTTAAGTAAATTTCTTCAATTTCTATTTTAATGATTACAGAATGTTCTAGAAACATCCGCAAGAACTTTTGAAATTTTCATAAAATTCAACTACAAAATTTTCAAAAAGTTTTCTTATTAATTCCCTCTATTTTGCAAAATTCTCTGTGCGAAATTAGTGGATTTTTCTATGGAACTTGTGTAGAATTTGAATGGAGGTTTTCTGAGAAACAGGAAAATCAACAGAATTTTAGAGTTACATAATACGTATGAATAATTTGTCTTGAATTTTCTTGGCATTTTTATGGAACCTTTGTAGAAATTCTAAATTGAACTTCTGCGGAATTCATATATACATTACTTGCCCACTTTTCTGAAACCTTCATAGAATGTCTTTGAAGAATAGATTCATCATGGTATTATTAAATAGAAGCATTATATAATTGAAAAATTGGAATTTCAGAGTGTAATTTTTCTGAAATTCACACAGCGTTTCTCTAAAATTTTCATAACGATTTCATTCAAAATTCGATTAAATGTCTTACAACTAAAGAAGTCAGGAGAAATTCTACTGATATTTTATCAAAAATTTTCAAGAAACCCTCATTGAACATATGGAGAAATCCTGTGAAAATTTTATAGACTTTTATGGAAATTGAGAGAGAAAATAACAAAATTTTAGACACCATTGAAAATTTCCATTTTATTTCCCTGACATTCTCATAAAATACTCATAGAATTTTTGTTCTACATAATTTTTCAGAAGTTGGTTTGAAATTCTCATGCAACTTATTTTAAAGTTTTTGTAATATTCATACGAGCTTTTCTAAACTACATTTTCGTTGGAATCTAGTGGAACTCCATAAGCATTCTGAAGATAATCAAAATTCTAAAACTACTCCAAGAATTTTTCGTTTCTTTTCATAGAACTTATTAACAAGATTCCTTGTGAGAATGAATGAAAATCTATTGAAATCAATTCCTTCTGCAGAGAATGATTTTATGAACAAGTCAAATAGTGTAAATAGATCAGTCATATAGTCAGAGTATAGTTTTGCTAATTAATGAACTTCTTAATTTTTTTCAGGACTCAATATGGTTGTAAGCGATGGGGATGTTGGTGATAATGCAAAATACAGATTAGCCTTAAGAGACGCTCCTAATTACCCAGGAATCAGTGAAGCTTTTATAGTTAGTCCCGAAGAAGCTCAAGGAAGAGTTCCAGTAGTGATAAGAGCCAGAGATGAAAGTGTTTTAGATTATGATGTTCCCGATCCTTCTTTACGAGATTTGGAATTTGAAGTGACTGCTTCAGTAGCTGGTGAAGTGGTAGGTTCTGATCATCACTAAACAACATGCTAAAATCAGACATTTGTTGTTATTCTTTGTACATTATTACAATTTTTATTTTCAGGTTGCAACTTCTAGAATCCATATTACACTCTTAGATGCAAACGACCATAGTCCCCAATTTTTACAATCAGTCTATAGACTGTCATTTCGAGAAGATGCAGAACCAGGAACTCACTTTGCAGATGTTTTTGCAACAGATCGAGATAGTGGATCTTTTGGTGATTTGACCTACAGTCTTCGAGGATTTGGAGCTGACAAGTTTAGAGCAGATTCAAAAGAAGGAGGAGTTTCAGTAGCAAAAGCACTGGATTATGAAACTCAAAAATCCTATTCTTTGACCATGGAGGCCAAAGATGGAGGTGGAAGAGTATCAACCGTGAATATCCTTATCGAGTTGGAAGATGTTAATGACAACGAACCAATTTTTGAACAACAGGAGTATTCCAGAACTGTGAGAGAAGGAGCAACTAGTTTTGATCCTCAGATGTTTGTTAGGGCAACTGATGTTGATGGCCCCATGCATGGCAATGGAAAAATAACTTATTCTATTAGTAGTCACAACAGCATGACTGAAAACGTTTTCAAGGTATCTATTCACATTGTTGTTCTGTTATAAATTTGATAATTTGTTGAAGATTCGTCAAGTAACCTTTGATTCTTCAAATTCTAACACTCCTAACGTTCCAGATGAATCCAGAATCGGGAGAGCTAACAATGATAAAACCAGCTCGTTCAGGGGACACTGAACGAGGAATTTACGAATTAACAATTCATGGAACAGATGCTGGGAAGCCACCTTTATATGCAGAAACCAGAATCTTCATTCGAGTGGGTGTCCCTGGTAACCAGAAACCAGTTTTCCGGGGGAATTATAAAGCTGGAACCCCAGGGCCAAATAGTTACAGAGCGAGGCTTTTGGAAAATGCTTCACCTGGAACTGAAGTCATTAGAGTTATTGCTAATGATCCAGATGGAAGGGATAGTTTATTACAGTATCAGATTGCTTCTGGCGCGAAGGACAATTTTGTCATCAACTCAAGGTATTCAAGATTTCAATTAGAAATTAAAATAATACTTTATCAGATAAGATAGTATCAACTTTATTAGCAATGCTCAGTTTTTAACAGAAGATATTTTCTTTTAGCTCTGGTATCATAACAGTTTCTCCAGATGCTAGATTGGATCTCGAAACTGGAGGTGATAAATATGAAGTAATAGTCTTTGCCGTTGACTCAGGAACCCCTGTTAGAGAAACTGCAAGTACCACAGTAACTGTCAGCATCATTGATGTTAACAATAAACCCCCGACTTTTAAAAATTCAACTTATCTTGTCTATGTTTCTGAAAGAGCAGCCTTAGGTAAATACAACAAGATTTTAATATCTTCAATTGCTTAATTTTCTCTAACCAAAATTCAAATTCCAGATGACTCAGTGTTGAAGGTAGCAGCTTCAGATCCAGACTCAGATGCAAATATCGAATACTCTATCATCGAGCCAATCAACGCTGTCGACAAAACTGGAGTAGCTCTCAAAAGTACAGTACCCTATGATTACAAAACAGCTTTTCGAATAAATTCTACAACAGGAATGATAACAGTCAACAGAGGTCTTGATTATCAAGTAGCTGCGGTTATAATTTTAACAGTTCAAGCGAAAGATTTAAACGCAATGGAAAACAAAGAAAATCAAGTTGCTACGGTTGAAGTCACTATATACATCCAAGCTTACAGTGATGATAATCCTACTTTCACAAATTCTGGTTGGTCACCAAACAATCCAACTATCAAAATTACAGTTCCTGAAGAACAACCATTAGGAACGACTTTATTGATGCTTTCAGCCAAAGAACCAATGACTGGATATCCTGTTCAAAGATTTGAATTGATCAGAGCAGAAGATGACGAAGGTATCGTTAACGTTGGAGTGCAAAGTGGGAATGTTGTTTTGAGCAAAAGACTTGATTATGAAACTCTTAATCAAAAGTTAATCAAATTTAAAGTAAGAGCTCTGGCTAGAGATTACGAAATCACACGTCACATGTCTGAAGCCAATGTGATTATTGAAGTTCAGGACATTAATGACAACAGTCCAATTTTTACGCACAAAGATTACAAAATCGCTATTCTTGAATCAGCCAAACCATCCAAAATCATTCTCAACGTAAAAGCTACTGATATGGATAGTTCAAATACAGAAGAGGAAAAGAAGAGAGGATTTGGGGAAGTCAGATATATACTCACTGGAGAAAATGCTAACATGTTCGAGGTTGATTTTATCAATGGAAACGTTCAGGTAAGATCTAACGCTTCCTTATCAAGTGGCATCAAAGTCCATTAAATCTCCTAATTATTTTTTTTTGTCATAGATCGCTCAGAATACAACTCTTGATAGGGAAAGACAATCAGTCCTTCGGTTCTACGTCGTTGCATCGGACATGCCAGAAGGTGGAGTCGAACAAAAAACTACCAGAGCTTTAGTGACAGTAGACATCCTGGATGTCAATGACAATGCTCCAAGTTTCCCCCAAGAATCTTACACAGCAGTTATTCCAGAAAATGCTGCCAATGGAGTGAGCATTGTGAACATCACAGCTGTTGATCCTGATGAAGGTGCAGGGGGACATGTTCATTTTGAGATAATCGATGAAGGAGAGGCTAATGGTAATTACAAATCTCTAAAATCAACTCTTCCTTAAAAAAACATCATCTCTGAAGCTAAAACTTTCCTATTTTAAAATTCTAGGTCTACTGAAGATGAATCACACAACTGGAGAAATATCATCAGCCAGGGAACTGACCGGAAAAGGCAGAACTGAACCCTACATCATGAGAATAAGAGCCCAAGATAGTGGAGAGCCAGTAATGTTTTCAGATGTTCTCCTAACGTTATACATCGGAGATGTTGTCAGTAATGACGGGGTTCCTCTTTTTATCAGACCAACTCTGGAAGAAGTTGCTTTTATAGCAGAAAATTCAACAATTGGAAGTCCAGTCTTCCATGTTGTAGCTTCTGATCCCGATGATCCAAACCTGCCAAATGGGAAAATCACCTTCAAATTTTTAGAAGATGGTAACTTCGGAAGTGACTCAAGCTCCTTCAGAATCAACAGTGAAACTGGATTGATAACAACCAGAAAACTTTTGGATAGAGAATCAAAAGATTCTTATACTTTGATCATCGTTGCTCAAGATTTGGGTGATCCTCCTCAACAAGCGACTCGAGTTCTGCAAGTCATGATCATTGATATTGATGATCACAAGCCTCACTTTAAAAGAAATCTCTACAGTCCTCCAGTAGAACTGAATATAGAAGAAGAATTGCCAGTTGGTTCCAAAGTTGGCATCATAGAAGCCATTGATGAAGACATTGGGGAAAATGGGATGATTGATTATGCGATTATTTATGGAAATGAGAAAGGGATTTTCTCAGTGCAACGTCTAGAAAACAATTCTGCAATCATAAAGTCGATAAAAAAATTGGACAGGGAAACGACTGAAAAACATTTGCTAACTGTGAAATGTTTTAAGTATTCCTCGAAGAAATCAGAAGCTTTACAAGCACTGAAACCTTATAATCGGCAAGATCCATCTGAAAGGCAGATTTTGATCAAGGTTTTAGATATAGATGATAACAAACCACAATTTAAGAAAGAAAATGTTACTGTTGGAGTTCGATTAAACGTACCAATCGATACCAGTTTGATAACCCTGGATGCTCATGATCCAGACTCTGATGCTCTTCCAATTAATTACATCATGGGGAATGTTTCTTTCATTTCTCTAGTTGATCCAGCAATGTCTCAAAAGGAAATCCCTTCACATTTAGCTTTAAATTCTGAAACTGGAGAGCTTAGAACTACTGGATCACTAGCAACCTTTTCTGATGGCTACATGGAGATTCCAGTCTCTGCTAATAATTCAATAGAAGTTGGAAGACAGACGAATATAACACTGAGGATATTTTTACTTAGAGACAGAGACATGTTGAAATTTGTGTTTTCGAAGCCTCCAGCTGAAGTGAGGAAGAAGTTGGAGAATTTCGAGAAAGCAGTCCAGCAGGCTTTGTCCTTACCCATCAGTGTCAATGTTTATGAGACTCAGTTTTATTCCAAGGATGATAATTCATTAGACTTTTCTTCTACGAGTTCATGCTTCCAGATGGTGGGAAAGGAGGTGTATGATCTTAGAGAGATGAAGGCTTTGCTCACTGACCCGAACAATGAGGAATTGAAGAAAGTTTATAGAAATTATAATGTGGAGAAGGTTGCCAATTGTGCCAACACTGTTGCTCGTGCTGATGCTTCCAAAACCCAGATGTGGGTTCTGGCAATTGCTATTCTGGTTGGAATAGCTACTATTGTTTCGAGCTGTACCTTATGCTGCATGCATTCGAAGTAAGTGAAATTTAACTAAGTGATTGAGGTTTAGAGAATTTATGGAAAGTTAGTGAAATTTATGCAATTTTTGGGTAAATTATGGAAGTTTTTGAAAATAGATGCAAATGTTTGAAACTTTTGGAAGCTTGTAGGGATTTTTGAAAACTGTAAAACTTGTGGAAATTTTTTAAATTGATAAAAATGTCTAAAACTTTTGGAAGCTTGTGGGAATTTTCGAAAAGTGATAGAAATGTTTGGGAATGTTTGAAACTTTTGTAAAACTGGGAAACTTTTGGAAGGTAATGGAAATTTGTGGAATTTTCTACGCTTGTCAAGTTTTATTCAGGGTTGAGAATTATCATCACATTTATGAAGTTATGAATGATCTTTTCCCATCTTAAAAACTAAACTGCAGAAAACTTCTGCCCTTCTCAGTATATAACACAAACCGATCATAAATCCTTTGGCTCTAGCGTTGTTTCCATACTTTCCTTTGAATGACCGAAGTTTCGTGGAGCTGATGTTATGAATGGACAATCCACCTTACGATAATTTAGCTGCTTAGTTTAGACATGATTTCATACTTGTGGAAAACATTTCTCGCATCAAGTTGGTAGTTGGGCGCATACTTTAAATAATGAACAATACAAATAATAATGTAGCCTCGGATAGGATTGGCACTTCTGTTGACGAAAGGCATGCCCTCGGAAAAGTTTCAGACGATGAATGGAGACTCGGTGTTTAGAATGCTAGAGGTGTGGATGATCTTAAGGAAAGGGAATTGCGGGATACAATGCGCGTAAGGAAGCTAGATATTTTATGTCTACCGGAAACAAAGAAGAAGGGATGTGAGGTAAGAAAGATAGAGAACGGTCTCGAATTTTGATTAGGAGTAGATAATGAATCATATGTGACGTTGCACAAGAAAAGGGGACTAACGCGGAAAAATCGAAAATCCGTTGTCTCTATTGATAGTTTTTGAGTTGCTCTATCTAGCACAAAAATCAGAAAAAAAATTCGAGCATTATTTCCTATAAAAAAGCAGCTTTCCAGGAGGCCGTAAATAACGCACTTCTCAGTGAGACACGACTTCTACCGCTCGCCCTGTAAAATTCTACTTTTCTGCGTTAGTCTTCTTTTCTCGTGGCACGTCACATATCGTAGCCAAGGAGTCGGTCTGATTATGAATGAGAGAGCGAAACAACATGTCAAAAAGTATGAATGTGTATCTCCTAGATTACTTGGGTCAGAATGAAAGTGGGAATCAGAAGGCTATTTGTTATAGCGTGCTATGCTCCAGTTTGATGGTGAAAGTAGAGATGTAAAAGATACCTCCCGGGACTCGATAAATGATATTATAGGTACTTGCAATCTTGGCGAAAGAATAATTTTTCTCGGAGATAAAAATGGCTGGGTTGGAGTGCAACACGAAGGTACCGACAGGGTATTGGATCATTTCGAAGACCCAAAATTGGACGGTAACGGGGATAGATTAACTTATGCTTAGAAAAAGGCTTGTTTATTACAAATACTTGGTTCAGACATAAAATGATCCACATGTACAATTGGTGCAGAGGCGAAAGCCACAGTATGATTGAGTTTGTGGTAGCGGATAATTAATAATAAGCCGAAACGAACGCGAGTTAGAATAGAGAATTTCCAGAAAGCAGAATTACAATTGGTATATCATGAAAAGCTGAATAAATATTTATAACATCATGAAGAAGACTGTAAGACTGAATTGAACAATAACAACGTAGAGGGTGCATGGATAATACTACGAGATAGCATCTTTAAGAGTGCATCTGAATTGTGCGGTACTGCTTGAGAAAACAGTATTTATATTATTATATTTATTTACTGCTGACGGAAAGATAGACGCAGAGATATCCAGACATATAAACGAGGGTAGAAAGATTATCGGAAGTGTACAAACTATTACTAGAAGTAAAAATGTATCGAATAAAGCCAAAATTGCAATATATAATTCTGTGCTTGCACCCACTGTGTTGTATGGTAACGAGATCTGGACGTATCAAGAAAGGGTAGGAGTAAAGTGAACGTGGTTGGCATGCAGTTCCTGCGGAATATGTGTGGCAAAACGCTAATGGACAAAGTCAGTAATGAGTAGGTTTTCAAAGAATGTAGTATAGAAGAAACATTGTTTGAAAAGAGTGAAAGAAATTTGCTGATATGGTTTGGTCATGTTGAGTGAATGAATGAAGAACGTTTAACGAATCAAGTGTATTTAGGTACAGTGAGTGGTAGCGTACCAGAGGTAGACCGAAGAAAGAATGGTTTGAATGTGTGAATGAGACTCTGAAGCGAAGGAATTTTAGGAGTCGCAGATTCACAAGAGCGTGCACGAAACGATGTATGGATGTAACGGAAGCAAAAGATGTATGCAAGGATAGGGATGTATGGAGGACAATTGTTTATAAGAAGAAAAGTGACGCCTGAAACGAAAGATTTTGGATGCTAATGGGCCCGCGTGAAGAGATTTTTTGTAGATTAGTATAGTGGCTTTGCGAAGCTCTTCACCGGGGCTGATTGCTAGAGAAATTGATCAGTTACCCGTGTGTGAATGAACATCAAGCGAATCCTAGATTCATCTAAAACCTATCCCTTCTCCTACAAATCCCTTACTTGCTCTTAACATATAAATTACTTGATCCCCGGTAGTATAACGAGGCTAGAACCAGGAGAGTTACGCTTACCCTGAAAGGGATTTGGCCTAATGGTATAATTTAATAATAAAATCGTTTCTACACAAAAAACATCAAAATCCGTCAAGAAATAGAGCCTATAGAGGATTGTGAATAGTAAATTCCTGATTTTGACCACTGTGTATTGGTAGTGTAAGTTTCATAGAACTGCAAGAGAGAACACATTTTAAATTATTCTTTATAGTCTCTCTTTATTGTAAATTTCATAATTATTAAAGCGGAGCTGATGAATATCTGATTATCATGAATTACTTCCATAATTCTCAATTAACATTTTTAAATTTTTTAAAGAATTCTTTCTTTTTTTAGAGAATATTATTGAAAATTTTGTCAAAACAAAGGTGAATTGCAATCTTGCGTATGAAACCTTTTATAAAGATATAATTTTTAAATGGTAGAGCCGGTTTAATCTTTACATCATTCGAAATCACACAAGGTGTATCTTTATAAAAGTACACAAGATAATTTTTAGCTTATTCTTAGTCATTATCAGTACGCTAGAGTACCCGATTCTGGGAATTGTCATTTCGAAGGACAGATCGTCAATGGAAATTTTGAAGTCGGAGAAGATGTCAAAATCCCGGATGTAACTGATGTCTTCTGATATGAGAGATTCTTTGTTGACTAAAATGGTAATAAACCAAAGCGAAATATGAGTTTGAAACTTTCGTTTGGCAGACATGTTAGCTTCAATTTCTTCGTTAAAAAAACTTTTTTAAAGTTTTTATTTATCAAACTATGGATCCGTTTCTTGGGAAATTGTGGTCACGAGATCTCGCATACCTTTTTTTTTGTTGAAAACCTGATTGGTTGAAATACAGCGTGAGACTTAGGGTGGTCCAAAAAAGTCTTTTTTTAATTTTTCAGTAGCCATCATGCAACCATATGTTCCTCTGGGCTAGAAATAGATCCACGAATTTTGATATATTAAAAAAAAGTATTTTGAGGTTCAAAGCAATTTTGACTCGAAAATGGTGTTTTTGTGAGTTCTTTATTTTTTAAGCAAAGATGTATTAAGGCTATAAATGTCTTTGCTTTATGAAATCGTTCGTAAATATATAGCGAAAAAATGCTATTTTTTATAGATTGAAAAACAATTATTTGGTGTCTGCACAGGTCATTCAAATTACAATTTTGCAAGTTAGATATAACAGCACATTTGAACCTTTCGCGATCAAAAGGGGTTATGCGTAGATTAAGTCTGAGAAGTATTGTCCTGAAAGTCAACTTTAAAAATCGTTCGAATTTCAATTTTAAGAAATGGTAATTATAGAGAATTTGAAGGTACATTTTTTTCTCTCTTGCAAAAATTTGTGGGTTTTGTAGTTTTTCGAATAACTGCTAAGAAGTAGTTTTTCGAAAACAAGAAATCTCAATCTTTTTTCACTTCAACTCGCGCTAACTAAGTCAATTTTCCGAATTTTTCGATTTTATTATCATTAAATTACGTACCTTAGTCTTCTGAAACTATTTGAGAAAAAGAAGCTTGAATATTTGAATAAACAAAAAAGTTGATTTTTTGGGACTTTGCAAAAATCATGAATTTCAACCTTCAAGCGCTTTGTTTATCGAGCGAATTTCAAGCAGCGGAAAACTTCCAGTGAAAAAGTTGTTGACTAAGGTTCAAAAAAGTTTTATGGAAAGTTTAAGCTGAATCGGATCAATGGTTAAGAAATTATGAATGTTTTAAATTGCATGCGGCAATCTTGACGTTGCCCTATGCACATGCGTCCTCGGTTACGAACGTGTTGCAGCGGACAATATGATGGTCAAGTCGGATACCAGAATAATACTTAAGATATTATCATTAGAATTGGTAATTAAGAAAATATCATTAAAATTATTTATTAGACATTTTGAACAGTAAATTATTGAAATAATTCTTTATGAAAAACTGCTTTTTATCATTTTCGTCACTCTCTTCAGTTTCTTCGGCATCTGGATTCTGAGTTGCTACTTTCAAAAAATTCTTTTCGAAAAATCCTTTCCCTCGGCGCTTGAATAATTATAGAGATTTTTCACATCCTCTAGCCTGGCTTTTAATCCAGTTCGAGGTGGAGGACTTTTCGAAATTTTTTCTAATTCAAGCGTAGGCTTAAAGAAAAAAGAGGTTGGATTTTTTAATTCATAATTGTCATAAACATCCACTTTTGTTTCAGGAAAAAAATGTAAAATGAACGCTTTACTGATTTGGAAGTTTTTGGATTTCGTATTTTGCCTTCGGAACTCTTTTCAAAATCATGCAGAAGATCTTCACATTCCTAATTGATGAATTTTTAATTGTAGATCTTAGAAATTGAAGAACTTTCTATTGCAAATCTATAAAATTGAATAAATTGCAATTTCAAATTTTCAAAATCAAATAGTTTTCCATTTTGAATCTTAAAAATTCAACTATTCCAAAAAAACATTCAAAATCGTATCGTTTTCTTTTTTACACATTAAATATTAAAAAGTCTTTGTTTTTGAATATTCAAAATTGAAGAATTTTCCATTGTAAATCTTCAAAATTAAGCTATCCTAAAAAATCATTCAAAATCACATAATTTAAAACTATGAACATTCAAAATTAATGAATCTCCAATTGTAAATCATAAAAATTGAAGACGCATGAGTTTCGATTGTCAAAATCAGGAAAATTTAAGAATTTTTATTTATACATCTTTAAAATTCAAGAGCTTTCAATAGTAAATCTTCAAAATTGAACTACAAAAAAAAATATTCAATCTTTTTAAATTAAACACATTCAACATTGAAGAATATTCAGTTGCGAATTTTCAAGATAGACTTATTTCAAAAATGTTTTCAAAATTTCATGATATTAAACTATAAACATTTAAAATTAGAGAAGTTGCTGATTAAAATTAAAATTAAAATATTATAAAAGCCGATGGAGCTATTTTAATATTTATTTGAATATATGATTACTATTAATTATATTTTATAGTCTGTTCAAATTGAGCGTATATTTTTATTTCATAATCAAGCAAATACAATAAAAAAAAAGGGCGCGTGGCGCACTTTTTTTGCTAGTAAAGGTATAAACAACAAAATATAACAAATTAGGTTTTTTTTTACTGAACACAGAAAAATATGTCAGAACACCATTTGTGGGTTTTGGTTGATGATCTAAAAAAAGATAAGTTGATACACCAGTTACTGCAGTTCCATATCCGTGAATAGCATTTGACACCATTATCACTTTGTCTGCCCACAAAAAATTTTGATTCATCTTGGATGACGTTTCTTTCTCGACTTGTGCCGACTAAAAATAAATTGTACAAGTTGAATATTATGAAAATTAATGAAAGTAGGCGGCAGGCGCCTACAAAAAAGGGTTTCGTAGCCTGTTAAGTCGTTAATAAAGTCATTCAAAAACCCCCACTCCCTAACCGCGCGTTCCCTAATTTTTCTCACTCCTCTCATTTGCCCTCACTTCCACTCAATTCCAATCATTTTCCCTCACTTTCGTTTACTTCCCCTCATTCCTGCCACTTTTCCTTACTTCCCCTCATTCCCACCACTTTCCCTTACTTCCCCTCATTCCCTCCCAACTCCTCCTCACTTCCCCTCACAACAACTCACTTTCCCCTAACATCTCCTTCGCCTAACCACTCACCCCTTATTTCACCTTGCTTCCCCTCATTTCCAATTATTTTTATTCACTTCCCATCATTTCCCCTCACTCATATTTACTTCCCCTTATTCTCTTTGACATTTGTCCACTTCCTCTAACAACCTTTACTCTCCCTCATTTCCCCCTAACTTCCCCTTTGCTCCTCTGCACACCCTCTTACTAAACCTTACTCCTCCTCATTCCTCCTCACAATCCCCTACTTCCTCTCACTACCCTCACTCCTCTCGTCTTCCTCACTTTTCCTAAATTCTTCCTAACTTCTTCCT
This sequence comes from Melikaiella ostensackeni, assembly GCA_032362435.1. Lineage (NCBI taxonomy): Eukaryota > Metazoa > Arthropoda > Insecta > Hymenoptera > Cynipidae > Melikaiella > Melikaiella ostensackeni. Next base: position 5,020,630 of record JAUMHM010000089.1, on the reverse strand, counting down.
GGCTTCCCTCTAACTTTCCCCCATCCTGCCACAACCCACGCCCCTCACTTTCCTTTAATTCCCGTTCTCCTCCTCTCATTTCCCCTTACTTCCACTCACTACCCATCATTGCCCCTCACTTCCCTTTAATACCTCTCATTCCTCCACAAATTCCCACACTCCCCTCACCTTCTGTCACTTCCCCCTAAACTTCCCCTTTAACCCACCCTTCACCCCTCATTTCACCTCACTCCCCCCTTACCCCACCCTCCACCTCTCATTTCACCTTACTTCCCATCATTTCTCCTAAAATTCCGCTACTTCCTCTCACTCCCCTCATTTCCCCCTTCACATCCCATAACTTTCTCTTAAATTTCTCCTGACTTCCCACTAACTTACCCTCATCCTATCTCAATCCATGCTCTTCATTTCCTCCTACTTTCCTCTCTTCTCCTCTCATTTTCACTCCTTTCCGATAATTTTCCCTCCCTTTCGTTTACTTTCCCTCATTACCACTCACTTCCCCTTACTTCTCGAACTCCCCACGTAACTCCTCCTCTCTTCCCATCAAATCAATTTCCTCTAACATCCGCTCCACTTAACCCCTCACTCCTCATTTCACCTTACTTCCTCTCATTTCCCTTCAATTCCATTCACTTCTCATCATTTCCCCTCACTTCCCCTCATTTCCCCTAACTTCCCTTTTTCCCTCCGCGCATTTTCTCATTGAAACTTACTCCCCCTCATTCACCCTCACATTTCTCTACTTCCTCTGACTTCCCTTGTCCTCCTCACTTCCCCTAAATTCCTCCTAACTTCTTCCTGACTTTCCCCTAACTTTCCGCCACCCTACCCTCACCTACGCTCTTCATTTTCCCTTGATTCTCGTTCTCCTCCTCTCATTTCCCCTTATTTATACTCATTACCCATAATTTCCCCTCACTTCCCTTTACTCCCCCTCATACCCTCTCACTTTCCCTGTCTTAAACTCACTTTGCCCTCAATCCCTCCCCCCAACCCTTATCCATCATTTCCCCTTAGTTTTCTTTATTCCTTCTCACTTTCACTCACTTCTTATCATTTTCTCCACTTCCCTTTATTACCCCCATTCCTCCTCACATTCTTCTACTTCCTCCCATTCCTCTGACACTCATCACTTTCCCTCAATTCCCCTCACTCTCCCCTAACATTCCCCTACTTTTTCTCACTTCCATCATTTCCCCTTCAGTTCTCCTAACTTCTTCCTGACATCCCCCAAACTTTTCCTCACCCTACCCTCACCCACGCTCCTTATTGTCTCTTACTTCCCTCTCTCCTCCTCTCATTTTCCCTCACTTCTGCTCACTACCCATCATTTCCCCTCACTTTGCTTTATTTCTACTCATTCCTTTTCACTTCCCCCCAACCCTCCTTCACACTCCCCTCAACCCTTCTTTCCCCTTACTTTCCATCATTTCCCCCCACTTCCCATCATTTCCTCTCACTCCCCATCACTTTCCCTCATTTCCTCTTCACTCCACCTCACTTTGCCTCACTCCCCCTTACTTCCTATCATTTTCTCTCACTTCCCCTCATTTATATGACGGACGGACGCCCGACCGAAATCATAAGGGTTTCTGCCCGGGACTACGAAACCCCAAAAAGTAAAAATAATATCGATATTAAAGAATAAATTACAACTAAAAATATATATTACTCACGATTATTTCCGAGATCGGTCTTGATTCAGATTCTGGTGGCGATTCATCGAAAGGTTCCATAAAATACCCATTTTGTATCATTAAAAGAAGAAGCTTCATATACTAGTCACGAATTGCTAATTTTTCTTCACATCCACATATTTTTTGCAATTTTTCGAGCCCTCTGTGAATCTGAATCCTATCTGAAAATAAGACGAAACGAAAATAAATTATATTGTATACAGTGATTTATCAAAATCTTAACATGCTGAGTCCCCAGTGGTATACAGGTAAAAAAGACGGAGGAAGGAAAGAGTGTGAGGATGGTTTTGGTCGACTCTTTCTTTTTTTCTCCCACTTTTTTCTTCCTGTTGGGTACATTTATTGTATATCTGTCATTAATGAGCCGAAAAAATAGGTAGTCTCAAAGTCTATTTTTAAATTGTGAACTTTCTGGGTGTTCTTTTTCAGTACACAAAAAAATGTTCACAAGAAAATAGATTTTATTTCGACCTTTAAGAAATTTTAAAAGAGAGACATTAAGCAAAGAAAGGTTCCAATCTGCAGGGTTGCCTATGAATACTTAAGATTTCATTTAATTAAGGTTGTTAATGATTAACTCAAATTATCAGAAGAATGGAAAATGGAATAATCTGAATAGATTGGTTCTGAATCAATCCACTTCTTTTGAAAATATTTGTAGGAGGGCACAAGCAAGTATGCTGTTGTAAACAAAGTTATCTTCTTTTGTACTTCCTGGTGAAGAACTTATTTTTTCGTGGAGATAATAATACTAATTTTGGACTCAATATATTTACAATAAATTAACATAAGAATTTCTAACCCAAAGAAATAGATAAATTTTCGACTTTTTACCAGAGCAAACTGAAATTATTGACAAATAAAATGTGATTTGCTGATCTCTTTGTATGAATATTAGATTTGAACTGATTGGATGATTGGTTCAAAGTGGAAAAGAAAAACTGCATTAAACCAGATCGAAGATATTGTGGCAAAGGGAAATTATTACACAGAAATTGGTTTTAATTTTTGTATTCTGTTCTAATTTTTACGGAAATAATATATTACAATATATTGTTTTGCCCGTATATATCTGAATAAATAAAGAAAAAAAGAAATGTGACTAGAGATCGATGCACGAATATTGTACTTTATTTACTAAACAAATATTTACAAATTCTTATGACAAGTCAAAAAAATGAAATTTCTTTCTATCTAATAAGTTCAATCTTATTTCTTATCTATAAGCGATAATCGCTTTCTGATGCGAAAAAAACAATAATTTATTATGAGTGAAAAATATTGTACATTCTCCGAAAAATTAAAAGCAAAACAACGATAGGGGTAATTTTTATTTTTGGTGATTTTTAGCAATAGTTCGATTGGTATTTCCAGTCCCGCATTAAGGACAAATAATCGATTTCTGATGCAAGAAACAAAAATTTATTACGAGTGAAAAATGTTTTACATACTTTGAAAGATTAGATGCAAAAAAAACTGTAGGGGTTATTTTTCTACTGGATAATTTTTAACAATAGTTGAATCGGTATTTCCAGGCCCGCATTAAGAATAAATAATCGACTTCTGATGGAAAAATGAAAACTTTTATGATAAGTGAAAAACGTTACATACTTTGAAAGATTAGATGCAATAAAACAATAGGGTCAACTTTTTTTCTACATTATTTTTAAAAATAGGTAAATCGGTTTGTCTAGTCCTGAATCAAGGATAAATAATCGATTTCTGATGCAAGAAACAAAAATTTTTATGATGAGTGAAAAATGTTACATACTTTGGAAAATTATTCAATGCAAAAAACGATAGGGGTGATTTTTCCTCTGGAAAATATTTAACAGTAATTCAATCGGTATTTTCACTCAAGCATTAGGGATAACTAATCGATTTTTGATGCAAAAGCAAAATTTTTATGAAGAGTGAAAAATAATACATACTCAGGAAAATTATTCAACGTGAAAAACCGTAGGGGCAATTTTTCCTCTGAATAATATTTAAGAATAATTCAATCGATATCTTTAGTCCAGAATTAAGGATGACTAATCGATTTTTGATGCAAAAAAACAAATTTTTTGAGATGATTGAAAAATGTCAAATACTTTGAAAAAATTGATGCAAAAAAACAATAGGGGCACTTTCTCTTCCATTTTTTTAAAAAAATAGTTGAACTGGTTTTTCCAGTCCCCCATTGAGAATAAATAATCGATTGCTAATGCAAGAAATAAAATTTCTATGATGAGTGAAAAATGTTACATACTTTGGAAAATTATTCAATGCGAAAAAAACGAAAGGGGTAATTTTTCTTCTAGATAACTTTTAGCAATAGTTGAACCGGTATTAGCTGTCCCGCATTAAGGAGATAATCGATTTCTGATACAAGAAAAACATTTTATGAGTGGAAAATGTTACATTACATTGTTACTTTGAAAAAGTAAATACAAAAAACAATGGGGGAAATTTTCCTTTGAGATTATTTTTATGAATAATGGAATCGGTATATCCAGTCCCGCATTAAGGATAGATAATCGATTTCTGATGCAAGAAATAAAATTTTTTTTGATGAGTGAAAAACTTTACATACTTTGGAAAATTATTCAATGCAAAAAAAACGATAGGGATAATTTTTCTTCTAGGTAATTTTTAGCAATAGTTGAATCGGTATTTTCTATCGCGCATTAAGGAGATAATCGATTTCTGATGCAAGAAAAAACTTTTCATGATGAGTGGAAAATGTTACATTATATTGTTACTTTGAAAAATTAGATAAAAAAAACGATGGGGGAAATTTGTCTTTGAGATTATTTTTAAGGATAATTGATTCGGTATATCCAGTCTCGCATTGAAAAATAGACAATCGATTTCTGATGCAAGAAATAAAATTTTTATGATGAGTGAAAAACGTTACATACTTTGGAAAATTATTCATTGCGTAAAAACGATAGGGGTAATTTTTCTTCTAGATATTTTTAAGAATAGTTGAATCGGTATTTTCAGTCCTATTAAAAATAAATAATCTATTTCTGATGAATGAGAAAGAATTTTATGATGAGTGAAAAATGTTACATACTTTGTAAAATTATTAAGTTAAAAACAACGATTGAGGTAATTTCCTTTTAGATTATTTTTTATAATAGTTGCATTGGTGTTTCCAATCCCGTATGAACGAGATAATCGCTTTTTGATGCAAGAAACATAAATTTATTATGAGTAAAAAATGTACATACTTTGAAAATTTAATGCAAAAAAAACGATAGGGGTAATTTTTCTTCTAGATATTTTTAACAATATTTGAATCGGTATATCCAGTCCGTATCAAAAATAAATTGTCCATTTCTGATGCATGAAAAAGAATTTTATGATGCCTGGAAAATGTTATATACTTTGGAAAATTATTTAATGTAAAAAAAACGATAGGGGTCACTCTTCTTTTAGATAATTTTTAGCAATAGTTGAATCGGTATTTTCAGTCCGGCATTGAGAATAAATAATCGCTTTCTGATGCAAGAAAAAACTTTTATTATGTGTGGAAAATGTTACATCATATTGCTACTCTCAAAAATTAGACGCGAAAAAAAACGATAGGGGCAATTTTTCTTTGAGATTATTTTAAAAAATAGTTTAATCGGTACATCCAGTCCCACATTAAGGATGAATAATCGATTTCTGATGTAAGAAATGAAATTTGTATGATGAGTGAAAAATGGTACATACTTTGAAAATTTAATGAAAAAAAAAACTATAGGTGTAATTTTTCTTCTATATTATTTTGAAGAATAGTTAAATCATATTTTTCAGTCTGGCATTAAGGAGGCGGATTTTCCAGTCTGAAAATTAATTTCGCTGACACATCCATGACCTGTATATGCACTGAGTTCTACATATTAGAGAAGATAAAGTTTTCCAAGTTTCCAGAAAGCGTGGCAACCATGGCATTGAACGTCAAATGCCAATCTGTTGATAAAACATTACGAATATGAAATAACAGTTACAAGGCTTTTTATTGAAACAGTGAGAATAGATTTAAAAGAAGCAACAAAATATTTTTGTTGTCTCAATCAAACTTTGGTTAGTTTAACAAAATGTTTGTAAACTCAGCAAAATTTTGTTCATTCAACAAAAATCGACAGTTTTTGTTTTAAGCTCGTCTTCAACTTTAATTAAGGTGATTCAACCAAAGTTTTGTTGAAAAAACCAGAATACTTTGTTGCTTCTATTGCATCCTAATTTTTGGTTGTCCCAAATATTTTTCTTCGATAAGCACTTAAAAAAAAATTTTTATTCGAAAAAATTATAGGAATTACCCACTGATGAATGCTTACAGTACAGCTGCTTCTGAATTTTAATGAATTCTCTTGAATTCTTTTGATTTCACCTTGAATTCTTATAAATTATTTTGAGAAATTGTTCAAAATATATAAGGACATGTCTGTCTGGCCCACTTGAGTTTTTATTTTGTTTAAATAATGCAATTTTATCAATTAGGTTTTATCCAGGGCACTAGAGCCCTCTCCTCAGTTACATTCCACCTTAAAAGTTAAAAAACTGCACTATTCGAACAAAATAAAAACTCAAATGAGCCAGGTAGACGTGCCCTTATATATTTTGTAGAATTTTTCAAAATTTCAGCACAGTTGGTGCATTTTTCAAATTAAGAAACCGCCAAATAAAATACCACGTAATAGGTTGCGTAACGCCTTCAAACATACTAGGGTGGTACAAATTTTTTTTGCATTTTTGTGATCTCACCCCCTCATTTTATTCGATGAAAAAAGATGTCCCTAATCTTGGAAGATTTTGAACAATATATTTAGAGGTCACTAGCGACCCTCAAACATTGAAAATTAAATAAATCCGTTAATTTTTAAGAGAACCGTAAAAAAATTCACACAGGTGATATAAACTAATTATGTGAACAAACAGGAGATTAAATGTTGTGTAAATCATATTGAAAATTCTATTATACAAAATGTGGAACATTAATTTTTTTTTACTTTCACACAATTTAAAAATGATCTTTAAAAATTACGTTATTGTATATTAAGGGGTGAGTTTCTACAAAATTAGGGGTGCATTCATTACAAAAATACAACCCTTAAACTTCCTTCTGTTTTTCTTTTGGGGGGTTCATTTTGCGTAGGATAATAAACTCTAGAACATTTTGTGTAGGATTAACATTGTGTAGGTTATATTTTGTGTTATTAAATTAAATTTACACTTTTTCGTGTAAGTTTATTTTTGTGTAAGATTTTTTCAGGCGCATGAATATTCCTCAAATTCTATTTTCCCTAATATTTATTCCACCCAAAATCATCAAATCGAATACAAAATTTGCTATAATTTTTATTTATCCTAATGGCTAATGTGCCTAATTTATATTTTACTGAATTGTCATTCGACATCATTTTTATTACACCGAATTACTATTTATTATAATTTGTATTTTTTCGAACTACTATTTTCCATAATTTTTATTTTTTCGAAGTCATCTGGAATTCTTTTGAATTATTTGGATGTTTCTTGAATTCTTCTTAAATCTTGTTAATTATTTTTAATTCCTTTGAATTCTTTTGATTTTAATAGGTTTCTCATGAATTCTTTTCATTTCTCTTTAATTCTCTCAAACTCAATTTGATTTCTTTAGAGTTTCTAGATTTTTTAAGAATTCTTTTCAAGTTTCTTGAATCCTTTTAAAGCCTTTCGATTTAAATTCAATTCCTTCAAATTATTTTGAATTATCATTAATTCTCTTGAATTCACATTAAATTCTTTACAGTTTTTAGAACTCTTTAGAATGCTTTTGAATAGTTTTGAATTCACCTTGAATTCTCTTGAATTGTCTTGAAGTCATCCTGAAGTCACCTCGGATTCTTTTAAATTCTTTCAAATTCTTTTAAATTCCTTTGAATTCTTATGATTTCAATAGAATTCTCTCAAATTCTTTTGAATTCTCTTTAATTCTCTTGGATTCACCTCGAATTCTTCAGAGTTCTAAAGATTCTTCAAAATTCCTTTGAATCTCTGAATCCTCTTGAATACTTTTGAATTCTCTTGAATTTTCTTGAAGCTATCTTGAAGTCACCTCGAATTCTTTTGAATTCTCTTAAAGTCTTTTGGATCGTTTTGAATTGTTATGCAATCTTTTAAATTCATTTGAATTCCTTTTATTTCAATAGAATTTTTTAGGTTCTTTTGAATCCTTGAATCCTCTTGAAATTCCTTTGAATTCTTATGATTTCAATAGAATTCTCTTATGTTCTTTTGAATTCTCTTTAAATCTCTTGAATTCACCTCGAATTCTTCAGAGTTCTTAAAATTCTTCAAAATTCTTTTGAATCTTTGAATCCTCTTGAATACTTTTGAATTCTCTTGAATTTTTTTGAAGCCATCTTGAAGTCACCTCGAATTCTTTTGAATTCTCTTAAAGTCTTTTGGATTGTTTTCAATTGTTATGCAATCTTTTAAATTCATTTGAATTTTTTTATTTCAATAGAATTCTTTTAGGTTCTTTTGAATTTTCTTTCATTCTCTTGAATTTTTCAGAGTTCTTGAAATTCTTTAGAATTTTTTTGAGCCTGTGAATCCTCTTGAATACTTTTGAATTAACGTTGATTTCTCTTGAATTCTCTTGAGTTCTCTTGAAGTCATGTTAAAGTCACCTCGAATTCTTTCGAATTCTTTTTAAGTCTTTTGAATTCTTTTAAATTCTTTCGAATTCTCTTTCATTCTCTTGAGTTGAATTCTTTTAATGTTTGCTAGAATGAATTCTTTTTTTGTTTGCGCGCAATATTGTAGAAAAAAATTCTATTTTGTGTAAGTTTTACTTTGCGCAGGTTATATTTTGTGTTCGAAAATTAATTCTATACTCTCTTGTGCAGGTTTATTTTTGTATAAGATTTTTTTCTAGGATTAGGGTTTTCCGCTTTTGAATTCTCTTTGATTCTTCTGAATCCACCTTGAATTATTTTGAATTCCTTAGAAGTTTCTTGAACTCTTTTGAAGTCTTTTGAATTCTTTTGAAATATTTTGAATTTTTTTGAATTTCTTTGATTTCCTTTGAATTATTTTGAATTATTTTGTATCTTTATCTTTTTGGATTTTTTCGAATTCTTGCAAGTTATTGTAAGGTTTGGTAAGATTTTTCTTGTATAGGATTAGTGTTTTCCGTTTTACAATTCCCTTTAATTCTTCTGTATCGACCTTGAATTCTTTAGAGTTCTAAGAACTTTTTAGAATTCTTTAGAATCATTGAATTCTCTTGAATTCCTTTTGAATTCGCTTTGAATTATTTTGACTTCTTTTGAAGTAACCTTGAAGTCAGCTCAAATTCTTTTGAATTTCTTTGAATCTCTTCGAATTCCTTCAAATTCTTTTGAATCCTTTTGTATTTTTTTGGATTCTTTGGAATTATTTTGAATTATTTTGAGGTTTAGTAAGATTATTCTTGTATAGGATTAGTGTTTTCCGCTTTGGGATTCTCTTTAATTCTTTTAGATTCACCTTGAATTCTTTAGAGTTCTGAGAATTCCTTAGAATTCTTATGAATCCTTCAATTCTTTTGAATTCTTTTGAATTACCTTAAGGTTTGGTGGAATGAATTGTTACATAGTAAAATAAAGTGAACATTGAATAGAAAATTTAGTCACAATATTATGGAGACATCCTTGCATTACTTTTATATTCGAAAAATGCCTTAAAGTTTCAATTTTTTTCTATAATGAATACTTTGTGCAGGATTTGTTTCGTATAGGTTTTTTTGTGTAGGGTAATTAAATATAGAACATTTTGTGTATGATTTTCTCTGTGCGCAACATTGTAGAAAAAAAATTATTCTTGTATTTTGTGAGGACGAAATTTTTATAGATTATTTATCGTGCTCGAAAATAAAATCTACACTTTCTTGCGTGGGTTTATTTTTGTATAAATTTTTGTTTGTATAGGGCTTGTGTTTTCCCCCTCTTGAATTCTCTTGCATTTTCTTCTACTCCTTTGAAATCTCTTGAATATTTTTGAGTTCTTAGAATTCTTTTGAATCTTTTGAATTCTCTTGAATACTTTTGAATGAAACTTGAATTCTCTTGAAGCCAACTAGCGATCACCTCAAATTCTTTTGAATTCTTTTGAAGTTACTTGAAATCTTTACTCTTCTGAATTATTTTAAATTATTCCGAAGTTTGGTAGAGTGAAATGTTGCTTATTTTAGTAATATAAAACAAGCATTGAATACACTGGAACCTCGATTTAGAGACTGTCTTGGGTATGGCCTCAATGGCTGTGACTCCATTCCAAGAATTCCTATGATGTAAACAGAGCCGCGCAAACCAGAGCTCCCAACTTGTGCTCCACGTGGTGCTACGCATGCGTCGCCCATGGCTTCTAATTGGACGCTTTTCACGCGCTGTTTAAAACGCTGGAAAATATTTATTATTATATTATTTTTATTATTTTTTGTTATATAATATAATAATATAATTATAATATATAAATATAATATATTATAAATATAATAAAGTAATAAAATATATTTTAATTTACAGAATAGTGATTTAATTATTTTTAATTTTTGTCTAATAAATAAATCCATAAGTTGAAGAGCCATTATTCACAATAAACAAAGAAAATACAAAAATATTCCAAATTTTCTTTTGTAACGCATGCACGGAATGTTCGATTTTCGAGGTATGTATAGCGTGCGGTAAGTGACCAATTCTGAAACCGTAATACAGAGTAGTTATAAAAAGACCTTATCTGGCTGCTGCGCTTGGGCTCCTTGAGCAAGATTATTTTTCTAGCTGCTGCGCTTGCGCACTTTAGTCAAGATTTCTTTTTCTAGCTGTTGCGCATGCGCATTTCGATTTAAAATTACTTTTCAGAACTGTCAGGATCACAACTTCACTTTATTATGAGTTGACATTTGACAGACTGTTTGTGAGTAGTGAATAGTGATTGGACCAACTTGAAATGGTAAGTTATCATAAATTACTAAAAAATTACCATAAATTACCGACAAATTACCATAAATTACCAAAAAATTCCGAAAACTTTGGAAATTTTTGGACACCTGAAATTTCCGGTAATTTATCAGTTTTCCATAAATTTCCGGAAATTTTTTTAATTTTTGAATATTATAAATTACAAGAAATTTGGTAAATTTTGAAAATTTTCGGTAAATTTATAAATTAGCGAGAATATCAGAAAATCTAAGGTATCCAAAGCTTTTTGGAAGAAATCCAAATATATCAAAAATTTCTGGAAATTTATGAAAAATTTATAAATTACCGAAAATTTCATGTATCAAAAAATTTCCGACACTTTCCAAAATTTTCTGAATTTTTTGGGTAATTTATGGTTATTTGTCGGTAATTCATGGTAATTTATAAGTAATTTATGATAATTCATCAGTATGTTATGGTTATTAAAAATATTTCAAAAGGATTCAAGAGAATTTCAGAGAATTCTATTGAAATCAGAAGAATTCAAAATAATTTAAAATAAACCACTAGATTTCAAGAAAATTCAAAAGAGTTGAAAAGAATTCAAGGTGATTTGAAGGTCACTTCAAAATAATTCAGGAGAATTTAAGTTTAATTCAAAAGTATTCAAGAGAATTGAAGTATTTAAAAGAATTCTAAAGAATTCTCAGAACTCTAAAGAAATCAAGGTAAATTCAAGAGAATTCAAGAGAATTTAAATTAATTCAAAAAAATTCAAAACATACCAAAAGACTTTAAAAGAATTCTAAAGAATTTGTAAAACTTTAAAGAATTCAAGGTGAATTTAAGAGAATTAAAGACAATTCAAAAGAACCCAAAAGAATTCTTTTGAAAATAAAAGAATTCATAAGAAATCAAAGAATTCAAATAAATTTAGAAGAATTTAAAACGATTCGAAACAATCCAAAGAACATTAAAAGAATCCAGGAAAAAGGTGACTTCAAGATGACTTCAAGAGAATTCAAGAGAATTAAATATAATTCAAAAGAATTTCAAGGAACTCTATTTAAATCAAAAGAATTCAAAGAAGTTCAAAGGCATTTAAAAGAATTTAAAACGCTTTAAACAATTCAAAAGAATTCATAAGACACCCGGAAATTTTTGGTAATTTTTGTGAATTTTAAATTTAATAAAAAAAATTTCGGAATTTCTGCAAATTTATTTTTTCAAAATTTTTTTGAATCCTTGAATCCTCTTGAACACTTTTGAATTCACCTAGATTCCCTTTGAATTCTCTTGAAGTCATCTTGAAGTCACCTCGCATTCTTTTAAATTCTTTTGAACTCTTTTGTATTCTCTTGATTTTAATATAATTCCTTTAAATTCTTTTGAATTATCTTTAAATCTTTTGAATTCACCTTAAATTCTCTAGATTTTTTAGAAATGTTTAGAATGCTTTTGAATACTTGAATCCTATTGAATACTTTTGAATTCTTTTTATTTAAATAGAATGATTTTAAGTTCTTTTGAATTCTCTTTAATTCTCTTGAACTTTTTGGAATTCTTTTCATTTAAATAAAATTCCTTTAAATTCTCTTGAATTCACCTTTAATTCTTTTGAATTATTTTTATTTGAATACAATTCTTTTAAGTTCTTTTGAATTCTCAGTCATTCTCTTGAATTCATTTCAAATTCTTCAGAGTTCTTAAAATTCCTTAGAATTCTTTCGAATCTGTGAATCCTACTGAATACTTTTGAATTCACCTTGAATCCTCATGAATTCTCCTGAAGTTATCTTGAAGCCACCTCAAATTCTTTTGAATTATTTCAAAGTTTCTTGAACTCTTTTAAAGTTTTTCGGATTGTTCTGATTTGTTGCGAGTGGGTCACGTGGCCAGATACCTACCTTACCGACACTTTTTTTATTTCCCAACTTATGTTCACACGAAGCGCCACATCGAGTTAAAAATTTGGGAAACTAAATAAGAAGCGCTTAGAAAGGCGTGTCTGGTCCTAAAATTTTATAATTATGAAAAAAAGTTTTTGGAAATAATTTTTTTTTTGCTTTTTTCATAATTATACAAATTTAGAACCAGACACACCTTTCTTAGAGCTTCTTATTTAGTATCCCCAATTTTCAACTCAATGTGGCGCTTCGTGTGAACGTAATAAGTTTGGAAAAAAGTGTCGGTAAGGTAGGAATCTGGCCACGTGACCCACTCGTCACATGGCGTTAAATACTTTTGAATTCTTTTGATTTGAATATAAGTTATCTAAATTCTTTCGAATCTTTTAATCCTCTTAAATACTTTTGAATTCACCTTGAGTTCTCTTGAAGTCATCTTGAAGTCACCTCGAATTCTTCTGAATTATTTTAAAGACTTTCGGATTGTTTTGAATTATTTTGAATTCTTCAAATTCTTTTGAACTCTTTTGAATTCTTTTGATTTAAATATAATTCCTTAAAATTCTTTTGAATTATCTTGAAATCTCTTGGATTCACCTTGAATTCTTTAGATTTCTTAGAAAACTTTAGATTTCTTTTAAATCCTTGAATCCTCTTGAATACTTTTGAATTTCTCTTGGTTGCTCCTGAATTCTCTTGAAGTCACCTCAAATTCTTTTGAATTCTTTTCAATTTTTTTCATTGCAATAGAATTCTTTTAAGTTCTTTTGAATTCTCTTTCATTCTCTTAAATTCACTTTGAATTCTTCAGAGTTCTTGAAATTCTTTCAAAGTTTCTTGAATTCTTTCAAATTCTTTCGGATGGTTTTGATTTGTTTAGAATTATTGTTTAAAATTTTTTTGAATTGTTTTGAATTTTTTTATGTAATATAATTTCTTTTAATTCTTTTGAATCCTTGAATCCTCTGAAATACTTTTGAATTCATCTTGAGTTCTCTTGAATTCTCTTGAAGTCATCTTGAAGTCATCTCAAATTCTTTTGAATTCTTTTGATTTCAATAGACTTCTTTTAAGTTTTTCTGAATTCTTTCTAATTCTCTTGAATTTACTTTGAATTCTCCAGAGCTCTTGAAATTCTTTAGAATTCTTTTGAATCCTTGAATCCTTTTAAAAATTCTTTTAAATTCACCTTGACATCTCTTGAATTCTCTTGAAGTCATCTTGAAGTCACCTCGAATATTTTTGAATTCTTTTGATTTCAATAGAATTCTTTAAGTTCTTTTCAATTCTCTTTGATTCTCTTGAATTCACTTTGAATTCTTCAGAGTTCTCAAAATTTTTTAGAATTCTTTAGAATCTGTGAATCTTCGGAGATTTTTTTCGTATATTTAAAAAAGCCCTTTTATCAGAAAAAGTTGTTGAAATATTATTTTACTCACTAGTTAATCACAGGTTGTAATTAAATGATGCTCGCATAATTTAAAAAATTTCAAAAAATACAAATTTTAAATAAATAAAATGTTTTAATTTTTAATCATTTGAATATTTTAAATATATATTATTTATTTTGCCGTGTATATAGTTATAATATTTCAGTTTTTATTTAAAGAATATCAATTAAAAATATGCAGATATGCACAGTT
>JAUMHM010000089.1:4986715-4998541 GCA_032362435.1 Melikaiella ostensackeni | reverse complement strand
ATAGAAATTGACGAATAAATGAATATTTTTCGAAAAAAATGAAAAGTCACCTTATTTTTTGATCACACCTCGTATATGAAACGATAAGAGTTTATTTCACATGTCATCGATATCAAATTTTCGTTGAACTCACTGCAATTTGTGTCAGTTGTTTGTGTTGCACAACGAAAAATCAGAGTCGCACTTCAGACAGAAAGTCCCATAATTTGAATCTCACAAATTTCGTTAGGAAAAGGAGCAGTGTCCATCTTTCATAAATCTTACATTATTTACATTTACAAAATAAAGTAAAAAAAAAAAAAGAATGACATCCAAAAATTGAGTTCAAGCTAACTCAAAATTTAGACCAAAGAAAAAGAAAGTGAAATTTACGAGTCGATTTTGCGCTTCTCGTCATATCGCAGTTATAAGGTCTAGTCTTGTGATGTGTTTTATTTGATTCATGTACTTTGTACTCTCGAGTTTAATTCGAAATGAAATAGTGCATTCTAAGCCTAGACGATACTCAATTTATTAATTAAGTTAAATTAGCAACGGATCGGTGTGGTCAGTCGAAAGGAGGGAAACAATTTTCACTTATCGACTTCAATGGGATAAATTACAAAATATCTTTCGATTTCAATTTCTTTTGCAAATCATTAATTTGATCCAGCCAAATTGTTCAATTATTGAGGATTAATTATCCTTCAACAAATAAGTAATTCTTCTTCGTGTAACATTATTTAAACTTAAATCGAAATTATCAAGTAATTTTCCCATTGTTTATTTCTTGCAAAGGGAATAAAAACTGAAACTGAATTTCTCTCCTGGAAGATTTAAGATATGTTCCATAAATTTAATCGTCACAGTCGCAGCATCAAGAATCTTACAAGTCTACAAAAAAGGCTGAAGAAGACTTGCAATCTAAACTGAGTCGAATCTGCCACGTTCGACTTGAAAAAAAAATCTTGGGAGGTCATTTGCGTGTCTCGTCGTTACGCCGTGAGATCAACGACTTGGCAAATTTTTAGCTAGTGCTTAGTCCTTTGCCATTAACTTAAGTCTAATTAAAATATACAAATAAGTACATCTTAAACTGTTGGAAGCGCATTGCAAATAAAGCGACGAAAATCGATCTTGGCGCTGAAGTGAATTCGAAACATTCTCCCAACAAAAAAAAACTTCAACCTTAAATTTTCTCGACGAACTTCTGACTGGAAATAATAATATAAAGAATTAATTAATTCACTTTTGTGCGGTCGAGACTATTTTTAGGGATAAACTTTTCCAATTCACAGTTCTAAAACTCTAGAGCTTTTTAATATGTTCCTGTAAGTTACTCATAGACTTCTTAACACAGTTATAAACTTTATTGTCATCATCGATGAACTAAAAGTACTTGATCTAAGTATCCACGAGATAAATAACTAATTCTATTGATACTCGTCAAAAAAGTCTTTAGAAGAGGGAAGCAGGTACCGCAAAAACGTACCCGAATTTGTGCTTGCTAACTTTGACTATTTCCGCTAGGGATTATAATTAAGTTTAATAAAAGACAAGAAAGTAGGGTGAAAAGAAAAAAGAAAATTAAGTACCCTTCTCGCGAAAAATCGCCGTTATAATCAAAAGTAGACGCTGCTGGAATAGCAAAATGTACTGGAATAGTTAAATGAAGCAAACTATCCGAAGATTGAGAAAGAAATCCCACGTTTAAGAGTTACAAAAGGCAGGAACATTACATTTATATTCGTAGATAAAAAAATATCACAAACGAACGTTATTCGACTAAGTAAGATTAAATAACTTCCCTAACCAGCCTTCGATTAGAGCCAAATTAGAAATATTTAAAAGGCTAATTCGAAAACGAACTTTAATTTAAATTACACTTTTAATTTGGCACCATCCAAATTGAAAGTATTCAAATTCTAAATTCCAGTCATATCCAAATTTAAAACATTGCACCGAACGTTCAATTTAAATGAATATACATGAAATTTTGTAACTGAACTTTTAAAGATCGTTTTCGAATAGGTCTGAAAGCAAAAAAAAAACTGCAAGCACATGAAAAATCAGGTACATAAGATATGCGATCGCTTTACCGGAAACGCGTACAATCAAATGTCTCAATTTACGCGGAAAATCGGAGACGATTCCTTAGTCATAAATAGATTAAAGTAACAACCTTGTACAACTTCGACACGCAAATGCCTCTTCTGCTTTCTGCTCAAAGGATATTAAAAATTAGTCTTAAGAGTCGGCAATTGAAATTAAGGAAGTGCGCAATTGTGAGCACAAATTGTTTGTGAAAAAAAAAAAATAATAAAACGATTTTTTTATTTCCATGAATGAAATATTGTACATGAAACTTAGGTTTTCATGAATTGAAAATG
The DNA here is from genome assembly GCA_032362435.1 of Melikaiella ostensackeni. NCBI lineage: Eukaryota > Metazoa > Arthropoda > Insecta > Hymenoptera > Cynipidae > Melikaiella > Melikaiella ostensackeni. The sequence continues at coordinate 4,996,172 of JAUMHM010000089.1, read as the reverse complement.
CAAAATAAATGCTTTTTGAAAAAGAGGAGAAGTGATAACTAGCAAGATTTACATTTACTAAACACCTAATTATATTTGTGCTCACAGAACCTCATTCTTCTGACTAGTCGGCTGTTGATGCCATTACAACACGTAGTAAGTTAATTGTCATGACAAAACCGTGTATTTACATTCATGAGATGACGTCTAGCCGGCTGCTGAATTTTTCCAATTACTGGCTTTCCTTCAGAAATTAGTTCATCAAGTTTTACAGATTTACGTCCCTGAGTTTCGGACTAATTCAGATGTGTTGGTAATTCAATTTTAAGTTGCAGATTCTTAAGAACAAATAAAGAAGCCATCAATTTTTTAATTCTTTGAAAACATCAACGTTTAAAGACTTTCATTTTGGAAAGCATTAAATATATTAAAGATTGAAAAACAAAATATGAAACGATTAAAATCCAGATCCCCCTTTCCTTTTGCAGCTCTACCAATCAAGTTTGCAAGATTCTCACTATTCATTCTAAAAAGCTTGACGACTAGCAACGGCTTTAAAATGTTTAAAATCGAACTCTAAAGTATCCAAATTTTAATTAGAATGCTTATTCATTTTTTTTCGATTGTTGGAATTGAAGTTGCTGATTTTAAACCCGCCTGAATGTACAAAAAACGCACAAATTCAAAATTAAAAGAGCAACACTCTGAAAAGCATGAAAGCCAGTAAAAGTTAAAGACCGAAAATAAAGTTTGATCCTCAAAAGAGAAGCGAGCGAGACAGTTTCGACTGAGAGTTGAGGTGAAATGAATAGAACGATAGTAATGAGAACATAGAAGCCTAAATCCCGTTTCTTTGCGAACGACGAACTCCTCATTTAGTCAGTAGATGGCTGTTAGTGATGGTGTCGCGTGAACTGAAATATATTTTATACGATGGACTAGCTTCGGAGTACGACTTGAGTAAGTTTGGCAAGCCGCGATTATTCATAAGAACTTGCTGTGGGCCGACAATCTCGCAAGAATCTCGCGATTTACAATCGTTCACTAAATCTACGAGAGATGTTGTTATGTACAATGTATAAATAAATGATACGAAATAGCCTTAAAGTGCGAAGTTCACTGTTAACAATAAAAGAAGGAAACTCATTTCGTCGAATCCAAGTACGAGGCCTCTTTGTCGCGCGTCCTTTCACGCGATTGTGTTGAGTTGATTATGCATTCACATTTGTTATAAAGAAATAGAGATCTGTTTCATAGGTACTGAAGTACGCGAGCTAAATTCACAATCACTTACTCGTCTTGAGTATTTTCGACAATCCGAGTGCGAGGGTTCGTTTCAAACGACCCCGCAGACACTCGCCGATGCCAAATATGATTTTTTAGATAAAATTATCAACGAGAAGAATAAATAATATCTCTATACTGTCTTACGTAATCAGGAACAAGTTCTAGTCGAAAACGGAAGGAACAGATAATTAAAAAAGGATTTCACAAAGTAATTAAATTACTTTCGACTACCGAACTTCTCGTGATAAATAACCTAATTCGTTTGCTTACTTCTCAACACTAACAATAAAAAGAAGAAAAGAAAGATTCGATTGACTTGCTAGGTCGACCCACAGCAGTGAAATTTCAGGTTTTGAAGCCACTCTTCGTGGGAATTCACCAGGGATCCAGAAACCGGTCTGTCCTTGCATTTCTGTTCAAAATCCTGTTAGCCTTTCTGTTAGGGTTCGAGTCGAAGCGCACTTTCGAGAGCTTTTCACAAAAACGAAGAAAGAAGTAAAGAGTTGCTTCTGAAAATAATGAAGCTTCTTGAAAGTACGCTCTCGCGATCGAAATTCCACTTAAAGGGGGCTTGGCGATTTGGAATTACCCTTAAGCTTCTGTCGATGCTATTAACGAGCCTTTAGGCGTGTATGCTGTCGCGTTTGGATCCAGATTTGAAACTGTGCAGCCTGGACAGGAGCTGTCATTTGTACGAAGTTTGGCCCCGGCGCGAACATCATTTCCCAGACGAAGTTTCGACGTTGCACAGGTTGGAGCTGGTCCGAATGTGTCTTGTGGCATGACAGCTAAATCTTGCGCTATTTTGGCCTTCAGAATTTCCATCTCTTTATCCTGTGTTCTGACCATACCTGAGTTAAAGGGAAAAAAAAGAGAAAAATTAAAGAGATTATAGCACAAATGTATTTTAAAAATAAAAGCTATCTAAATTGAAATAGTTAAATTTTTAAGTAAGGTGAATGTGCCAATTTGAAACTAAAGAACTATGAATTATGAATTAAATACTCAAAAGCAAATCTCGGACTCACTTTAGAGATCAAAAATACTGTCAATAGTAGCATAAATTTTGAAAAATAGTAGAAAAATAGTGGCACGAAAGTTTTTAAATAATAAACTTATATGCAGGCTTCCAGGGTGTCTACCCGACGGATGATTTTAAATTCCGGGTTTTCTCCGGGCTAATTGTCAAATTTCCCCGGTTAATTTAAAAGAGTTCAAAAGATTTTAATGATTTCCAACGATTTTGAAAGATTTCAAGAGACTTCTAAAAATTTTAATAGATTTCATAGATTTCTGATTTGGAATAGGGAATTTTGGAAAAGAATTATAATTCTGAGTTGGAACATCAGATAATTTTTGGTCATACCAATTACAATTCTGATTTGAAATGAAAAATTTTCTAAAAGAATTATAATTCTGAATTTGAGTAGGGATTTTTTGAAAATTCCCTTCTAAATCAGAATTAAAATTATTTTCCAAAATTTCCGTTCCATGTTAAAAATTCTCTGTTCCAAGTCAAATAATAATAATAATTCATTACAGAAACTCCCTGTCTTAAAGTGAAAATTACAATTCTTTATGGAAACTTCCAGTTCTTTCTCAGAATTATAATTCTCTAAGAAAATTTCCTGTCCCAAAGTCTAAATTCTAATTCATTGTAATGCATTCATTGTAGTTCATTGAAATTCACGGAAATTCCCTGTCCCAATTTTCAAAATTATGTTTCTTTACTAAAATTCCCAGTACCAAAGTAAAAATTATAATTCTTCACGGAAATTCCCTGTCTAAAACTCAAATTTATATTTTTTTACTGAAATTCCATGTCGCAACTTAGAATTGTAATTCTTTTCGAAAACTCACTGTTCCAAATCAGAATTAGAATAATAAAATATATGAAACCACTTTTAATTTGCATATAAGTACATTCGAAAGAAAAATCCCGGTCACTGAATCAAATTCCTGGTCCATTCACGGTTTTCCCGATATCCCGGTCAGGTGGACACCCTGGCCTGGGATCCACAAGAATGGTTTACAAATTCTCATGAAATTTCGACAAATTAATTTTTTTGTGAATACAGAGTAAAATTTTTAGATAAAGAACTCCAATTTTTAATTTTTTTTTAACGAATAAAATAATATCAAACGCTATATTAATAGAAAATACATAAAATAATAAACAATATGTAGTAACTTGAATTTTCTTTTTTCTAGCACAAAACAGTATTGCAGAAAAATTACAGACTTTTAGAGGAAGAGAAAAATATCATTAAAGAAGAGTAATCGTATAAAATGAAACTAATACGAAGTGGGGATAGACGAAGAGAGAGCGGGGAGAAAGAGGTAGATTAAGGGCTAAGGCGCGGGTACGCATCAGCTTCTCTCATAGGGATGCCGTGTATCGGCTCCGGCACACAATACGTGTTTTGTTGTAATTCAGAACACTTGCAATTAAACTCTGATTTGAAATATTCGCAAAGTTATAGAACAACTTTGGAAATTTAATTCCTACTTCACTAATTCCAATGAAATTAATAAATCTTCAAATACGATAAATATTTTTTATTTTGAAGTGTTTTTAAATCCCAGAAATTTTTACACACTTTGAATTATTTAAAAATAAATTGGCTTCCAATTTTACGGACGCCAATATCTTAATTATTCTTCAAAGATAGGATTCATCCACGTCTAATTTGAACTATTTTCAAAATAGAAATCTTCGAAATTTTAAATTTTTGATAATAATAAATGATAAATGCTTTTATTCAGCATTGTTTATTCTTAAAGCCATTTACATTTAAATAATGTTAAATTTGGAACTTATTTATTTTTAAATTATTCAAATCTAAGCTTTGTTAATTTTGAACGCTTTTAATTTAATATCTTATACTCTTGAATGTGATGAAATCAAATTGCTGATTTTAAAGCGCCTTAAATTTGATAGAATTAATTTTTGAACGGTATTCAATTTAAAATATATCGGCAATTAAGGATTTCATTTCAAAATTATTATTTGAAACAGTACGATTGAAATATGGATTGGTTCACTTTTTCATAATCGAATTTGAAATTATTCGACTTCGAACGTTTTCGACTTTAAAGGATTCAGGCAATTAGTGTTACAAATTAAAATGGTACAATTTTCAAACATTTTTCTTTAAAAAATGGAAAATTTCGTACAATTATTTTTTTCCCTCTTTTTTCCTTTTGTTATACACTTGTCTCTAATGAGTCGGAAAGGAGTTAGTTAGGAGCCTAATTTTGATTTGTGAGCTTCTTTGGGTTCTGTGTTTGGTGCATAAAAGAGTTCATAAGAAAGTGGATTTTATTTCGATCTAAATAAAAAATAATTCCGAAGTTTAGGAAATAAAGAATAGATGAATTAAAAATATTTTTACTTCATTTTTGTATATATTAGCCTTTGGTACTATTTTCTGGTACATATGTAAACATATATTTCTGTACTTAAGATGCTAAACATGTTTATTTAAGCCAATCAGCGAAAAAGGTCGAAAACATTTTTAAATGCAAAGTGAATAAATAGTGGCATTAGCGGCCAATTACAAGAAAATAGTGGCATTAGTGACATTTTTTTCAAAATAGTGGCAAGATAGTGGCATAGCTCAATAAATGTATCAAATAATGTCAATAGTAGCGTGAGTCCGCGCCCTGAAAAAGTGATATTTCAAAACTGAATGGAAATACATCTAAATAAAACTTACTCTCTTTGATTTCGAGCTGACGCTTCGCTTCCCCAAGGGCGGAAAAAAGATCGAGTTTTATGCGAGTCTCTGCGCTCAGGCTGTTTTCTAGATGAGTATTTTTGTCTTGCAAAGCGCTAAGCGCCCCCAGCAAGATTTCCGTTTCTCCGTGATTCTCCTTACATCGTGTGGCTTCCTTTTCCAGAGAAGTGTACCTGAAATTCGGAAAACGAAATTTAGTTTTAATTATTATTACATTAACGCGGTTCGTCTTCAAATTCTATAAACCGGCCATTAGTTTTACCTATCGTCCTTCGCTTTGAGTTCTCTGTGCAAGCTTTTGATGTCTTGCTCTAGTTGAGCTCTGCGAGATTTACAGGCGTCGGTGCATTCCTGTCGAATTAGTGGTGGTGGCGGCGAAATCGCGGATCGAGCTTCCTCAGCAGCTCGACGAGCTCTTCTCTCGGAAGCTAGGGAAACCTCGCAAGAATTCCGTTGTCTTCGCTCATCCGCGACTCGTTTTTCTAATGTAGACAGTGTCTGCCTATCCATTTGTCGAGCCGATACCAATCCATGCAACCTGGAAAACGGGGAAAATCAAAATTGATTTAAAGTTGTGCTACAATTAAATTTAAAAGATACAATTTTGAGAGCAAATACTTCAAAATGAACTTACTTGCTTTGCAACTGATCATTGTCGTGCTGCAGTTGTTGTAGATCGCATTTGGCTTGTCTTTCGCCGCTCATCAACGTATTAATTTGTGACCGCAGCTCCTGTTCCACTTGTCTGCTAGACTGTAAGTCTGACTTCAGACGTTTTACGTCTGCCTCGAGCTTGCGACAAATTAGTAACCTAAAAATTGAAATTAACTTCATCTTCAATATATAGTTTCCAAGAATAAAAAATGCATTTAATTGAATCAATGAAGGAATAAATCAACAAAAGAGGACATTCATCCCGGTTCAATTTTTAAATTTTCCTGGTAATCAGATCTCACCTCTGGCAATATTCATCCTGTTGCTTTTGGTTTTCCGATATAACATCACTCGTAATTTTCGACTGACGACCCTTGCGTTCTCGCTGGTTGTTCGTCGTCGAGGAATCTCGACTTTCTTTGACGTTATTCCATTTTCCTGTCGTCGAGCCATTCGACTGTGTTTTCATAGACGTATGTCCAGAACTTCCCTTCACTGACTTGTCCTTCTCCACTTCATTTACGTCAAAGTCATTAACGGAGCTGCAGTCCATAACATAGAATCTTCTCAAAAAGGTTGCTATATCTGATGCAAGGCTACTAAATTTTATTCTTCACGTTATTCAGTGAATTCAAAATGATAAGCAGGATACTCTATTTTTAAATACAATTACATACAAATCTTTTAAGGGAATTAAATTGCTTTTCGTAAAATTGCTTTTGTCTCGGTTTTTGCAGACTTACATTAACAGAATGAATAGAATTTCAGAAATTAGAGTTAAATACTTACCCAATTCTTTCGATAAATTGCAGATCGCTAGGCGGAACTGCAGAACCGTTTGTGTGCACGAATCTCCTGTCGTTCTTTTCAGACTGTGAGACGCTGCTATTGTGTTTGTTGTGTTGATCCTCTTGCTTCTCTCCCTTATCCAGGGACTTTCTGTGAATGTTTTTGGTGGTGGAACTTTGTGCTTGCGACACAGTGTGTGTACCATTATGAATACAACCGTTTTGTAAGCCCGATTCTACTGTCGAGCCACCACCCCCTGGAAATAATTTGACTTCAGTATGAAATTTTAGAAAACAACACTGTAAAAAAATCATGTAATTTTCCCATAACAATCATAGGACATAGAAATACCAGTGAACTTTCTGGAAAATTTACAAAAAAAAAGTTGTAAAGTTCACACAAGGAACGGTGTAAAATTATAGGAAAAAAACAAAACATTTTGTAATTTTCCCTCAATTTTGTGAATTTTCATCGACCTTTGCGGTAAAATTACCATGATTCTTGGATGTAAATTTCATGTTTATTGTAAATTACAGTTATGAGAAAATTCCTTCAGAAATCATTGTAAATTTACAATAAACGTGTAATCTTCCCATAAAAATCATAGGAAAAAATTACAGAACGAAATGTACTTTTCAGTCACATTTTTACAGTGAACTTAAGTAAATTTATACTAAAAAATTTGAAGTGTTCCATTTAAGAGCATTTGAGTTTGAAACTATCTTAGAATTTGAATCTTTTTTCAAAATGGGACTAAATACAAACTACCTCTACTCTTTTCGGGACTCTGGTTGTACTGAGAATTTGGCCTGTGAGGCTGTGATTTTGAATGTTGTTCCAAAGGCGCCGCTGCAAGCTGAGCTTGCAACTGCACTTGTGGTTGTATTTGTTGCATATTCGCCGCCTGCTGCTCAGCAGGCAACGCTTGCTGTAATAGCTGCAGGTAAAACTCGTTCTCCTTCGCTACATCTTTCTGTTTTCTCTGTAAATTTAATATCATTTGTATAATCTTTCTGTAAAATCAGGAGAGAATTTTGTCAACATATTTCTGCTGCTTGAAATACTGACCTGTCTCATTCTGTACCCTATATAACTTTTGAAACCAAAGCCTAATGTGACTACAGGATAACCAATGCTGAAAACCAAGAGTAATAATTAAATAAAATTTAAAAACTCGAATATCAGAATATTGAAACTTAAAAGTCAGTAGAAATAACCAGAGTCGCCGCAAAACTTCATTTTCAAAATTCCCTGACTTTTCCCTGACTAATTTTTCATTTTCCCCGACCATTAATATTTAAAGAATCTTGTGTTTTTTTTCAATATAGAATCTTTTATAAATGGAATAAAACCATTTTAATCTTTAATTTATTATTCTCAGAGCTGCCATAGCCTAAGTTACTTGAAAAAAAAAATGAAGAAGTGACCTATTTAAATCCAAAAAGTGACTAATATGCATTAATAACGCGACTAATGTTCTTTTAAATTTAAAATAATTCAAAAAGAATTCGATGAAATTTATAAACATTTCAGGTGAATTTTAACAAATTCAGGATAAATTTATAACACTTGAAAACAATTCAAATGAATTGAAAAAAATTTTAAAACTCCAAAAAATTCCATTCACTTCAGTAAAATTGAGGCATTTACGGAAAATGAGAAAAATTCGACAAAATTCATAAAAATTCAAGTGAATTCAAAAGAATTAAAAAATATGAGAATATTCATTGTATTCAGTAAGTTTGAAATGAGTTTAGAAAAATTCAAAGGAATTCAAAAGAATTTGATGAAATGCCTAAGAATTCACGGTGAGTTTAAAAGACTTCAGGATGAATTAAACAAAAACTATTTTGAAAAATTTTTTAACCATTAAATTGAGTAGAATTGAGTGAATTTGAATTAATTCGAGGTAATTCAAAAAATTCAAGAGCATTCCAAAGAATTGAAATTTTCAAAGAATTCAGGATAAATTAATAAGAAGTCAGGGCATATTCCAAATTAATGTAAATGGATTGCAAAAAATATTTGAAAATCACTTAAAATCTTTGAAACCCTACGAAATCCCTCACTTCTTGTGAATGAGTTCCGTAAAATGCATTTATATATTATGAAATCTTGTGAAATTCTATAAAATCTATTAAAATACCTAGACAGCTTTTAAAATCGGTTAAAATCATTGAAATCCCTTGGAATCTTTTAAAATATCTTAAAACGTTATAGGTCCTGTAAAATCTTTACACATCTTCCGAAATTCCAGAAAAATCCCCACAACCGCATGACAAATTTTTAACATCCCTTAAAATCATTCAAATCCTTGGAAAGTCCTTGAAATTTTGATAATCTCTTGAAAATGCCTTGGAATCGTTTAAAAATCGTTTCAAATTTTGAAATAAATTGAAAATTCCTTGGTATCTTTTGTAATATCCTAAAATCTTTCAAATTCTTTCAAATCTTTGGAAATATTTGAAAATCTTTGAAATCCTACGAAATCCATTCTTGTGAATAAATTCTTTTAGATCTATTAAAATATTATAAAAATCCCGTGAAATTACATGAAATCTAATGATATTTTCTGAAATTCTGGAAAATTAAATCAAATACCTTGACAGCTTTTAAAATCCCTTAAAATAATTGAAATCCTCGGGAAATCTCATAAAATCCCCTGGAGTCTTTTAAAATATCCTAAAGCCTTACAGGTCCTATAGAATCGATCCATATCATCCGAAATTCTAGAAAATTCTTCATAACCCATGATTTTTATTATTATTATTATACCATTAAGCCAAATCCCTTTCGGGATAAGCGTATGTTAAATTTGGGTACGGGATGTTTAGGAGAAGAAGGAAAAGGTTTTAGATCAATCTCACAACGTCCTCCGACACTAGCCGCTTGATCAATCTCTCTAGCAATCAACCCAGGTGGAAGCTTCGTAAAGCCATTATAATAACGGGAATAATTATAACAATCCACTAAGAAAATCTCTTCACGTGGGGCCATTAGTATCCAAA
>JAUMHM010000089.1:4948033-4964971 GCA_032362435.1 Melikaiella ostensackeni | reverse complement strand
ATTGTAAAAACTTTCCTCAGAGGCTGTGCTGATTTAATCCAGAGCACAGTGAGGTCGTCTTTAATATTTATTAAATGATTATGGACTCTGAGCTACTGTTGGTAAAGTGGCTGGTGTTTTCACCGAAAATATAAGTTCATTGCTCGAGAAACTGTGCCACACGATCATCGCAAGGCCATTGGGTTTTGAGTACTTTTTGAAGGCTCACAAATGAACACATATCTTTATCACAATTGATACTGCATATTTCCCTCACATGTCCATTACAAATTGCTCTGCAGTCTCATCGATCACAGGAATTTCTGTATTAGAAAAGAAAAATTTGATTAATTTTAAAATCAGTATAATTTTACTTTAATTAATTTTAAAATCTTTATTAAAATTTTAACAGAAAAATAAGAAAATCCAGGTCTCTCAAGGGAAAATCCACTCTCAAAATCAATTTTAGGAGTAAGCGAACAAAACATGATAAATCTACTCGAGTTTATTTCTCAATATCTAAGAATATATTGTAGCTTAAAAGCCATAGATCAAAGTAAAATTTGAAATGAACTATTATAATCATTCAGGCTGTCAAATAGATAAAATGCAAAAAAACTTCTTAATTTAATACTGCCTTGAAGTTATTAACTAAACGAAAATGGACTTATTCACTTTTGATTCAGTAAAGGCATATTTCACTGATTATTCATGTACTAATGATATAAATTTGCAGTTTCTTGTAAATTCAAATGAATTGACAAAAATTAAAAAAATCAATAGTAATTTCAGTAAAATTGGAGTGCATTTAAAAGAATTCAAAAGACTTTGATGAGATTCATAAGAATTTGAGTGAATTAAACAAAAATTCCAAAATTAACAAAAAAACAATGAATAAAATAAAATCTGAGTTAATTAAGAGGAATTTAAAAGAGATGTGAATCAGGATAAATTATTAAGCAGGTTGAATTCCAAATGAATTTAATGGAATAGAAAAACATTTTAAAAATTGAAAATATTCCATTGATTTCAGTAAGTTTGGAGTGAATTTAGAAGAATTCAAAGAAATTCAAGAGAATTCGATAAAATTCATACGAATTCAAGATGAATTAAAAATAATTCAGGGTGGTGAATTTGAAAGAATTCAAGTAAATGGAACAAAATTTTTTTAATCCCAATTTTTTTTAATTCAGTGAATTTGAAGGGAATTACTCATCCGTTCCGCGCTTATACATCCCACGCCACGAAGGCGGGCGCGAACTTCTACATCTCCAATGTCCCATAGAATTAAAAGAATTGAAGAAAAATCAGAAATAGGCAGACCTGAATTCAATAGTGGTTCACCCTTGCTTTCTCTGTTTTAGTTTATTGAGAGAAAAATAACCAAAGTGATCTCATTCAAAAAAGTGACTAAAGTGACTTTACCGTAAAAAAAAAGATTAAAAAGTGATTTGAGAAAAGTGACTAAAAGTGACTAAAAGTGACTGTGTAGCAGCCCTGACTATATATTATAAGAGATATATTGAAAAGATTAATGAATTTTAAAAAGTTCTTACATGTTTAACAAGTTTTGCCTATTTACGTTATGAATCTGTAATCGGAAATTAACATTTTTTTAGAATTAATTTTATTTTATGGATAGACATTGAAATCGAGAAGAAAAAATTTTGTTTAGCCAACTTGAATTTAATAATCGAATTGATGATATTCCAAACATACAAAAACAATCATTACCTCAATTTTTTCAAAAAATGGATTTATCACGTTTTTTTCGCTTACTCCTCTTATTGGCGCTACAATTCCATACTTTTTTTACACACACTTATTCATGAAAAAATGACTTTTGATGAAACATATATTAAAGAATTTCGAATCCAAATAACAAGCAGAATTTCAAAGGAGACTGTTTCTTTAAATAAAAAAATTGTTCAACTGATTTTCCTGTGGATTCTATATTTATATCTTCGTGGGCAATGAGAAAGTTGAAGCCAATAAACATCTAAACATTTACAAACCTTTGGCATCAACCTTTGCAGGAGACTCTGTAACAAAAAGCAAAATTTGTACTACGAAAATTGCTTTCTTTTAAATAAAACAATTTTTTAATACAACAAACAGATAACGAGATTATAAAAGTTTTTAATTTCTGAACTGCTCTCAAAGGAATCGGAAAAATTCAAAGATGAAAGTTTACTAAATTCTTAAATTGGTAATAGGTTTGAAATTTGAATTTAAATATATTCAGTGTTTTGAAATTAAAATCAAAACAAATATAATTTAAAAATAAGTATAAACCTTGAATAGGAGTTGTTGGTCCGTTGGAAATTTTGCTGGGTGATATGGAATCAGCCACTGGGCTTTTCTGAATAGTAGTAGGTATGGAAGTCAAATTTTTTGGCGGTGTCTTCGATATTGGAGAATTTCGCAAGTTCATCAAGAAGGCACGGTCATAAACGATACGGGTACCTGAAAAAAATTTGATATTATCAAAACAAATATTACTGACATTATTTAAGATATATGAATGACGATCTCAATACTCATTTATGTATATTTAATAAACTTTTAGTGTCAATAAATAACTACTTATTTGTTTGCGTTGAAAAGAAACCTCACAAGAAATAAGCGTGATGCAATCTCATTTATAGGCAAAAATCTAATTTACATACTGAGACCAGAAATAGAAGAATTAATTAAAATGAACATAAAATTGATTATCATTTTTAAAAATTGTAGGCTTTCTTTTTATTAGTGTATTTAACAAGAACAAAATAATCTCAGATAGTTAAATACCTATAATTATAAATTAAAAAGACTCAGAAAATATCCCATCTATATTTTATAATTATGTATGAAGAAATTATTCTTCTTAATTTATTTTTTTATTGTTTGGTATTAAACTTTTCAACACCACTTTGACGAATTTTTTAGTCTTATCAACTAGTTAACTAGACAATGCGTTTGAACGAATGGAATTGAGTCATACTGTGTTTTGACCTTGAAGCGAAATCATGTGGCGAGAAAAAGAGTTTTTATTTTGTATATGACTGACAAATTAATTATTCACAAGTGAATAAAAATATTTTTTAACAATAAATTTAATTATAAATAAATTTCAAATGTATTAGACTATTAAATGGGATTTTTAAAATCGAGATTAAAATTAGGGGGAAAAATACTTGTTTAATACTCACATTAGCAAATAAATTTTTGATTTTTTCCATGACATCATAAATTACTACGTATTTGCAATACACGTCTTGTTTTGATTTAGAGAAGATTAAAAAAATTTCTAAACATTTTATAATATTTCTATAAATATCAAAGAATTTCCCAAGAATTCAGGTATTTCGCAGGATTTCAAAGATTTGAAGAGATTTTCAAATATTTCAGTGAATTACAGAGGATTTGAAAAAAAAAGAATTTACAGGATTTATAAGATTTTGGAATATTTTTAAAGATTCCAAGAATTTTTTAATAGATTTCAAGAATTTGAAGGCATTTCATGTGATTTTACGGGATTTCAAAGGATTGCAAAGATTTGAAGAAATTTTCAAATATTTCAAGGTATTTCCAAAGAGTTCAAGGAATTTGAGGATATTTTAAAAGATTCCAAGGAATTTTCAAGAGATTTAAAATCGTCAATGAATTCCCGCAGAATTTAATTATTTTAAGGTATTCAAAAAATTTTCATGCCGTTTTAAAGAATTTCCTAGAATTTAGGAAAACTTGGAAGGCCTTTATAGGACCTATACGGTTTTAAGACTTTTTAAAAGATTTCAAGGGATTTTATAAGATTTCCGAGGATTTCAATGATATGAAGTGATTTTATAATGTTTTAAGAGGTGTCAAGCAATTTCATAAGATATAGAGGATTTTAATAGGATTTCCATGATTTTAAGGGTTTTTGATTTTTTTTTTTTAACAATCAAGTTAATTATACACAGATTTCAAAATATTGGAATATCAAGTGGGATTATTGAAATGAAGGGAAAAAACACTTCTTTAGCATTCACATTTGCAAATCAATTTTGAATTTTTTCCATGACATCATGAATTGCTACCTATTTGTAACACACGTCTTGTTCTGATTTAGGAAAGTAAAGAAAGAAGAAGTTTATTGCACGCTCAACGTTACTCTGACGCAAGAATCTGATCGTCAATAATAAAATAAATCATTCTTCTTATTTTACTTTGTATTTTTTCGAGGTCTTATCAGATGAGATAAATTCCACACTTGCAGATTACATTTTATTTAATTCTCTTTACATTTTCAAATAACTATAGTAATATTATTTATGTAACTTATTAAAAGAAAATAAGTTTTGAGGGGTTATTTTACAAATAATAATTATTCATAAACGTTAAACGTTAATAAATTTGTTTATCACTTTTGTCTGACCTTGAGCTGATAGTAAATCGCAAAAAAATACCACCAAAGTGGACAGAATATCTAGGAAATAAGTATTACATACTTAAGTTTGCGAGATATTCAAATCTATGAAGAAATAAGAAAGAAATATTTTTTAATGTTATTCTTCTAATTGATAAAAAAAATCTCAAACTACAAAAATGATAACGAAACAGAAATGCTCTCAAAGCAGGGGAAATAGGGTGATTTCTCACGAAAATAGGGAATAATAGGAGAATAAATTCTTCTAAATAAAATTACACTCAACTCTCGATTTAGTTCGAGTATCGGGCATTGCCTTCATGACCGTGACTCCGTTTCACGAATTTCTACGATGTAAATAAGTCAGGGCCGTATGAACAATTTCCAGTAGGAATACATAATATTAATTAACTGCATTTTGTACAAATGTAGATTTTTGTCATCATAAACGATGGACCTTTTTTAATAATGAAGACTCATTCATGAAAAGAGAATTTTCCGCGTGTATTTAAAAATAAATGTGAAATATACACGCGAGTGTTCGACCTGCCCGCTTTGTGTTTACGGCACTGCGTAATTGCGTCGCGTTCGCCCCCCCCCCCCAACCTCTTATCCGCGAATGCGAGTCGGCTGAATTCTCGGAAGACAATAAACCGAGGGCTCATAAATCAAGAGTTAAGTGTAAAGAATAAGTACGATATTGAATTCAATATGAAACGTTTAAGATTTCAAGTCAAAATATATTTTATTTTCAACAAAATAGTTGAATTCTCAACCAAAAAAGATTTATTTACTTCCAAAAGAGATGAATTTTCAACCAAGAAAAATGATTTTTTCAATCTAATATTTGAATTTTCAACAAACAAAAAAATTAATTCTAGAACGAAGAGTTGAATTGAATTTTCAATAAAAAAAAGATTAATTCTGAACGAAAAATATAATAGTTGATATTTCAGCTATAACAATATTTTAATTTTAAATGAATAAAAAAGTTGAATGCAACCAAAGAAGATGAATTTTCAACAAAATAGTTGAATCCTCAACCAAAAATGATAAAATTTCTAATAAAAAGGATGAATTTTCAACCAAGAAAGATTTTTCATTCAAGAAAGAAAGAAAAATGTCAACCAAATTGTTGAATTTTCAAGTCAAAAAGCCGAATTTTTTATACAACAGTTTAATTTTCAACAAAAAAGTTATTTTACAAAGAAATAGTTGAATTTTAAACTAAAAACAATCCATTTTTAACAAATAGATGGGCCTTCAAGTAATAAAATGAATTTTCAACAAAGTAATTCAACTTTCAACAAAGTAATTAAATTTTCAATCAAAAAGATTAATTTTCTATCAAAAAGGATGAATTTACAACACAATACAATAATTTTCAACCAAATAGTTGAATTTTTATCTAACATGATAGTTCAATTTTCACTTCAAACAATTAATTTTTAAACAAAAATAATTACATCTTCACCATTACATGAACCTTTAACAAAGTAGTTCAACTTTCAACCAAGTAGTGGAATTTTCAACCAAAAAAAATGAATTCACAATGAAAAATGTAATAGTTGAATTTTCAACTAAAAACGATCAATTTTCAACAAAAAATGTAATAGTTAAATTTTCAGTTAAAAAATTAATTTCCAACCAAAAAAAAACGAATTTTCAACAAAATAAATTTAACTTTCAACCAAGTCGTTAAATTTTCAATCAAGAAGATAATTTTTCTGCCAAAAAATTCGAACTTACAACAAAATACATAAATTTTCAACCAAATAGTTCCATTTTATTCTAAAAACGATCAATTTTCAACCAAAAATGGAATAGTTGAATTTTCAGTTAAAAATTGATTTTCAAACAAAAAAAACACAAATTTTCAACAAAATAGTTCAATCTTCAACCAATAAAATAAATTTTTAACAAAGTAGTTCAACTTTCAACCAAAAATTGAATGCATAGTTAAATTTTCAGGTAAAATAAATTAATTTTCAATAAAAAAACTTATTTTAAACAAATATAAGTTCAACTTTCAACCAAGTAAATAAATTTTCAATCAAGAAGATAATTTTCTACCAAAGAAGACGAATTTACAGTAAAATACATAAATTTCAACCAATAAAATGAACATTCAACAAAGTATGTAGTTCAACTTTCAAGCAAGTAGTTGAATTTTCAACCAAAAAAGATGAATTCATAATGAAAAATTCAATAGTTGAATTTTGAACTACAAACGATCAATTGTAAACCAAAAATAGAATAGTTAAATTTTCAGTTAAAAAATTAATTTTCAACTAAAAAAACGAATTTTCAACAAAATAGGTTTAACTTTCAACCAAGTAGCTAAACTTTCAATTAGGGAGATTAATTCTTTACCATACAAGACGAATTTACAACAAAATAAATAAATTTTCAACCGAATAGTTGAATTTTCATCTAAAAATTATCAATTTTCAACCAAAAATGGAATAGTTCAATGTTCAGTTAGAAAAATTGATTTTCAAACAAAAAAAAAAAACAAATTTTCAACGAAATATTTAAATCTTCAACCAATAAAATGAATGTTTAACAAAGTAGTTCAACTTTTAACCAAGTAGTTGAACTTGCAACTAAAAAAGATGAATTCACAATAAGAAATTTAACAGTTGAATTTTCAACTAATTGCGATCAATTTTCACCTAAAAATGGAATAGTTGAATTTCCAGTTAAACAAAATTTATTTTTAACCAAAAAAAAAGAACGAATTTTCAACAAAATACTCAAATCTTAAACCAATAAAATGAATTTTTAACAATGTAGTACAATTTTCAACCAAGTAGTTGAATTTTCAATGAAAAATTTAATAGTTGAATTTTTAACTAAAAACAATTAATTTTTAGCCAGAAATGGATTAACTATATTTTCAGCTAAGAATATTAATTTTCAGCTAAAAAAAACCGAAATTTCAAAAAAAAAAGTTAAATCTTCAACCATATCGTAAAATTCTTAACCAAAAAAGATGGATTCTGAACCAAAAATATAATAGTAGACTTTTCAATAAAAAATAATTAACTTTCAATGAAAAATAATTGGATTTTTTTATGAGGCTCTGTTAAATCAGTTCACATTTACGCGAAAAAACGAGAAAAAGGGGAAGTTTTTTGAAAACAGGGGAAAAAAAGAGAAATTCTTTAAAAAAGGGGCGGAGGGGAATAGAGGAAGGAGTGTAAAGTGTAAAATCTGCAATATGTTAAATTTATCGAACTGTCTACCGTTACAGAATTTTCCGTAACTCTAGTCTTAGCGCTACACTTGACCGGGTTAGTTTTAAGGAAAATTCCGTAACGCTAGTCAGTGCCTAAATTTATTAATTAAGACGGTTTGCTTTGTTTACAGCGAAAACCACGAGGCATGAGTCAAGGTTCTTTATCCGCACCTGTTGACACCGTCACTGGACAATGGCCAAGTTTCTCAGAGTTTAATGACGGTTTAGGAATTTAGATTGAAACCTTTCTTTCAACTATATTTTGGCAATTGAAAATCGAAATTGATATCAGAGCATGAAGGATTTAAATTTGAATAATACAATTTTTAGCGTTTAAATTTAAATTTTGATAACTTCATAAACGCTTTCAACTGAAAATTATTCAATCTTTAAATTTTTAAGTTTTTAATTTTTAACTTCTTTTTCAAATAAAATTTTCAATAAACAAAATCAAGGATAAAATCAGTATTTTGCTAATGACAACTCTTTGGAGAATTAGCAGATTCTTGGCTGACGTAGTTCAAAACACCGTCGAATCTAATAATATCCACACGACGAATAGGCTTTAAAGAACCACGGTCTCTTATCTCTAAGCAAAGCCAAAGAAATGAAAAAACTGAAACCAACCTAACGACGTTACCTCCCAAAACAAAATAAAACTTAAAAGAAAGTTTGCCACTAAATTTAATGAACTGATCATAAAATGCGCACAAATGCTAACAATATTTGCCGGTGAGTTTTTGAGGAACTAAAAGGTTAATAACCTAATAACAAAATAATAATAAAAGAAAACAAAGAGTAAGAGACTCATTGAGCATTCAACACGTGTTCATTAAAAAAAGTCAACGTTCTCGTGAACAGTTGCGTTTTAATTCTGTAATGTAAGCCTATTTTTAAGAATTATATTAACTGACCTCCGGGAGTGGTGGAAAAAATCGTGCCTCCTGGTGTCGAGGAATAATTGGCAGGTAGCTGATTAGGATCGTGGATGACGACCCTTTTCGAGGGAATGCTCTGACTTTGGGTGGCCTGCCTAGCAATCGGAGATGCCGACATGATGTTTTTTAAAATTCTATTTAAATAATCGAACTCGCACAATTAGAGAGAGGCTGGAAAATATTCCGTTGACGATTCCTGCGATTTTGGTGATGCAAACAAGACGAAGATTTGCGAGAATTAAAGAGGATCGTGCCACGATGCTTGGTACAAATGCTATTGATAGCGAGGTTCTTGCCTTTCGTAAAATATCGTCTGCTGCGCATCTGCGCAGTATTATTAATTTTTTTTGGCGGCCATTGTGTGTTTTGATTCGCAATTCACGTGATTCGCGATAGAACACTGAATACTCTATCGTGATTGGCGGAAAAAACGCCATGCGACAGGGGCGTATGTATGAAATCCGCAAACTTTGCAGCTCTTGTCAAAATTTAAATTTAATTATATTGTTCAAATCTGATTTGATTTCAAGGGACTTACAAGGTTTTTAATTATTTTAAAGAATTTAAAAGATTTTAAGACGATTCAAGCAATTTCACAAGAATGAATTAATTAATTAATAATTCAAATATTTCAAGAGATTTAAAGAAATTGAATGGGGTTACAAAGAATTTCCTAAACTTTATAAGGATTTTGAACGATTTCATAGGATTTAAAAGGTTTTAATGTACATATTTTAATATTATACTTTATATTTCAATTAATTTATTGATTAATAATTAAAATATTTCAAGAGATATAAAAAAATGTTATGGGGTTACAAAGAATTTCCTAAACTTTATAAGAATTTTGAAGGAAAAATAGCATTTAAAAGGTTTTAGGTTATTTTAATATAAGACTTTATATTTGGGTTAATTAATTAATAATTCAAATATTTCCAGAGATTTAAGCAAATTTTATGGAATTACAAAGAATTTCCTAACTTTATAAGAATTTTGAATGATTTCATGGGATTTGAAAGGATACTTTTAATGATTTCAAGGGACTTCATAGAATTTCAAAGATTTCAAATGAATTTTAAGGAATTACAACGGACTTCAAGGTAATTCATAGGATTTCCAAAAATTTTAATTATTTTAAGGAATGTTCAAAGCTTTTAAACGTTTTAAGGAATTTCAGAAGAATTGAAGACATTTCAAGGAATTTCACAAGAATTTATTAAAGAATTTAATATTAATTCAAAGATTTTAAGAGATTCAAACCAATTTTAAGGATTTTGAAGGATTTCATATGATTTAAAAGGTTTTAGGGTATTTTTAATGATTTTAAGGGACTTCAGAGAATGTCAAAGATTTCAAAGGATTTTTATGGGACTTTAAAGGTTTTTTAAAGGATTTCAATGCACATAAAAATTCTAAACATTTTATAATGTTTCTATAAATATCACAGAATTTCTCATGAATTCGTAGGATTTCAAATATTTCATGAGATTTTCGAATATTTCAGGGGACTTCATAGAATTTCACAAATTCCATGTGGTTAATTTGAAGAATTTCCTCGAATTTCGGAAGATTTGGTAGGAGTTAATAGGATTTACAAGATTTGAGGATATTTTTAAAGATTGAAAGGATTTCCAAATATTTCGACGGATTTCAAGGGAATTCAAAGTATTTCCAAGGATTTTAATTATTTCAAGGAATGTACAAAGCTTTCAAACGTTTTAAGCAATTTTAAAAGATTTTAAGACAGTTCAAGGAATTTCACAAGAATTAATTAAAAGATTTAGTATTAATTCAAATATTTTAAGAGATTAAAAAAAATTGTACGGGTTACAAAGAATTTCTTCTTTAATTTATTAAGGATTTTGAAGGATTTCATAAGCTTTAAAAGGTTTTAAGGTATTTTAAATGATTTCGAGGCACTTCAGAGAATATCAAAGATTTCAAAGAATTTTTATGGGATTTCAAGGGATTTTTAAGGGATTTGAAGAGATAAAAAAATGTCTAAACATTTTATAATGTTTGTATAAATATCAAAGAATTCTACAATAATTAAGGGATTTCGCAGGATTTCAAAGATTCCATACGGGTTTAAAGAATTTCGTTGAATTTTGGAAGATTTGGAAGGATAGTTCATGGTATTTACAAGATTTGAATATTTTTTTAAAGATTCCAAGGGATTTCAGAGGATTTCCATATATTACAAAAGGTTTCTAATGAATTTCACCGGATTCAAGGGATTTTATAGGATTTCAATCATTTTAAAGGCTCTCAATAAGGTATTTTAATGAATTTCTCAGAATCTCAAAAGACGTCAAATATTTCAAGGGATTTCAAGGAATATCCTCTGATTGTATATAATTTCATGGCATTTTGTAATATTTTGATGAATTTCAAAGATTTTATTCACAAGAATTGAGGGATTTCAAAAGATTGCAAAGATTCGAAGAAATGTTTAAATATTACAAGTTATTTTCTAAGATTTTAAAGAATTTTAAAGATTATTTCAGGATATTTTAAATGATTTCAAGGATTTTTAAATAGAATTCAAGAATTTGAAGGAATTTTATCCGATTTTATGTATTTTCAAGAGATTTTGTAACAATTTTAAAGGATTTCAAATGATTTATTCACAAGATTTGAGGGATTTTAAAGGATTATAAAGATTTCAAAAAATTTTCAAATATTTCAAGGTATTTCCAAAGATATTAAAGAATTTTAATGATTTTAAGATATTTTAAAAGATTCAAAAAATTCAAAGGATTTGAAATATTTTAGGGTGTTGTAAAAGACTTCAACGAATTTCCAAAGATTTTAAGGTATTTAAAAAAACTTAATGCGGTTTGATAAAATTCGGAAGACTTGGGAGGACTTTAAGTTTTTAGGATATTTTAAAAAATTCCAAGGGATTTTTGAGGGATTTTATAAGATTTCCAAGGATTTTAATGATCTGAAGTGACTTTATAATATTTCAAGGGTATCAAGGAAATACATAAGATATAAGGGTTTTTAATAGGAATTTCGAGATTTTAAGAGTTTTTAAATTTTTTAAGTTTTAAGGGCCGCTGCGAGCAGCCCATCGATGACTGCACCGATATTCAGTTCCACGCCAGGCAACCACAGATTCAAATGTTTAGAAAATTTACAAGATTTTCACACATTTTTATTTATGTGAAACAGGAGAGAATTTTTTATTCAGACGAGGATTCCAAAGACTTTTCGGAATTGATATAAATCTAAGTATGTATATAATCAAAAACATCTTTGGAATTATTTGAAGTCAAATTTTTGTATTATTTTCGCCACTGTAAAATTTTTCTTAAAGTAATGTCTGATAAATTAAATGCAAATAATTTATCAGTTTCTTTATTAAAATAAAAAATACATTAAGGATTCAATTTCAATTTTAATATCTTGTCCGTTAAAACGTCACTAATTTCAAAGATTTTTTTATACAAGCCTAAATGACGAAAATTTAGTATCCCTAATTATAAATATGTAAATAATTCAAAGAACAAAATAATTTTCCATAATTAAATTTTGGAATTGATTGATTTATAACTATTTCAATACCATTCGCTATACAATATTAAAATAATATGTTTTTCTGAGCAATTATTTCAAAATGTATAGCAAGGAATAATAAATAAAAACATAACTTACACTTATTCGGTGCCCGGGCACCGAAATTCATTAATTTAAGAGAGGCCTATCTTAAATTAACAAGTTTTATCTCGATTTTTTCTGGAATAATCTCTAACAGGCTTCTGTTTAATAGACAAAGTGCTCAAATAAGTAAGAACTTCTCTTTCACTCGCAGTTGTAATATTATCACTTATTAATGCCACTTCGCTGTCGATTACTTTCCACGTTTCTGGAGAAAGATCACCTGGACCATGACCTAAAGCCGATCGATGAAGAAATTCGTAAATCGATTTCATATCAACACCATTTAATTCCTCAGGTATCGGATGCTCTTCAAACAATCGTATAAACAACAATGCTTTAGGAATTAAATTTTCATTTTCAGGCGAGAAATAGGAATGTAACCAAAAATCGAGTGGATCAGATGAGTCGGGCTTAAACGCTTTGGCTTGGACTATATATTTATTTATCAGCGCTTTGATCGCTCCCACTGATTTATTAGGCATTGCTGCAGCAATTCGATTCAAATTTTTGTGTCCCTCAGTTTTCAAAATCTGCAAAAGCAGTTCCTTCTCCGCATTACTCCAAATTTTACGAACTGGACGATCTTCGTTCGGATCCATTATTTCCCTGAAACTTAGAGCATTGTTTTTATTTCATTTTGTATAGATTTAAATCAGGGTGTCGATTCCATGGGCAATTTTTAAGGCCTGGTTTAATCCCGGCTGAATAACCAGGGTGTCATTACCCGGTTTTCTCCCGATTAATTATTATTTTTTGCCGGTCAATTTAAAAGAGTTCAAAAGATTTGAATGATTTCCGATTTGGAATAGGAAATTCTGGTAAAGAATTATAATTCTCGGTTGGAACATCAGATATTTTTTAGTCATAAGAATTACAATGCTGATTTGGAACAGAGAACTTTAAAAAAATTATAATTCTGAATTTGAACAAGGATTTATTTTCAAATTCCCTTCTTCTAAATCAGCATTCAAATTATTTCCCAAAATTCCCGTTCAATGTCGAAAATTCTCTGTTTCAAGTCAAATAACAATTCTTTACGGAAATCCCCTATTCCAAAGTGAAAATGATAATTCTTAACGGAAATCACATTTATTTCAAAAAATTCCCTATTCCAAGTCAGAAGAATTATATTTATTTACAATATTTTTTGTTATAATACAGAAAAATAGTAACTACCTTCTTCCAAAATTTGGAAGAGGGAAGTTTAAAATTTTTATGTATTTGAAAAAAAAAGAATTTAAAAATTTTACAAATTCTGATTTGGAACAAGGAATTTTCGAAATCTGGCGACTTCTGGCTTTGAACAGGGATTGTTTTTGTAACTTCCTTTTTTATACTTTTTATATATAATTCTTTACGGGATTTTCTTACATTTAATTTATTTATTCCCCGCCCAGACTCAGAATTATATTTATTTACAAAATATTCGATTATAATTCAGAAATTGAGTAACTCCCCTTTTCCAACATTTCTGAGAGGGAACTTTCAAGTTGTGAAAAATCGGTACTTGACACAGGGATTTCTTTTAAATTCCCTTCTTCCAAATCAGAATTAAAAATCTTTCCAAATTCCCTGTTCCAAGTCAAATTATATTTCTTTACGAACCTCCAAGTCCTGAAGTAAAAATTATAATTCTTAACGAAATTCTCTGTTCTAAAGTGAAGCTAAAATGAAAATTTTAATTCTTTAATGTGCTTGAAGTTCTGAACGTTCAAATGAACGAAGTTTTTTGCTGGTGGCTTTATAAACTAGAAAAAGTGATAAAATATTCCTTCATTTGTATTGCAAACAATGGATTAGAAAATAAATGTATAATGCATTATTTTAAATTGTAGTTGGAACAATATTTTTAGATAAAATAGAATTGGGAAAAAGTATTTCGTTCGTTTGAACGTTCAGAACTGCAAGTACATATTCTTTACGTAAATTCCCAATTCTATCTCAGAATTACAATCCTTCTAGAAAATTCCCTGTCCCAAAGTCAGAATTCTAATTCTCAGCGGAAATTATCTGTCCCAAAGTCAAAATTATAATTCTTCACGGAAATTCCTTGTCCTAAACTCAAAATTATATTTCTTTATAGAAGTTCCCTGTTGCAAACTGAAAATTATATTTCTTCAAGAAATTTCCTCTTCTCAAGTGTACTGAAGTGAACCTAAAATGAAAATAATAATTCTTTAAAGAAATTCCCTATCCCAAAGTCAAAATTTTAATTCACTGTGGATATCGCCTGGCCCAAAGTACAAATTATAATTCATTACTAAAATTCCCTGTCTCAAAGTAAAAATTATAATTCTTCACGGAAATTCCCTGTCCTGATCTCAATATTATATTTCTGTACTGAAATCCCCTGTTCCGACTTAGAATTATAATTCTTTTAGAAAATTCCCTATCTCAAAGTCGAAACAAAATTCCGGTGAACAAAATCACAGTCTTTTCCAGGTTTTCACGATATTCCGATAAAGTAGACACCCTAATAATTAATTTAAATTGAAATATGAATTTAAATATAAGTTTCATCTTGCATGATCAGGAGAAAAAAAAGTATCCCGGCTATCAACTTAAATTCACGTTTCTTTCATAGTAAACAAAATTTCCTGTCTGGTCGATATCGACACTTTGCACTGCAAATTAAATTAAATTAAATTATGACTAATTACTTACTTTTTTTCTCGAATTCTGATTGCTCTGGATCCAATGGATAAGTTTTGTTTGGTTATGTTATCAAGTTGTAAGGGTTGTAAGTAAGCACAACATTGATGGAACCGGTACGACGGAACGGTGGTAGAACATGGAACCCCATTCCATTTCCGTTTCTCCGTTCCTCGATTTATAACTCGTGGAAACAATTCTTAGGTTTTAGGATCTCGAGAAAATTATAAATAACAATTAGTTTCGATTTATATCAAGCAACTTTATTTAGAGGCTCTTTGATTTTCTAGAATTATCGTTAAAGAGAATGAGATATTAGAATCGAGGAACGATGGAGCCCTACTCACGTGACCAAGTTGCAGGCGCAAAATTTGAATTTCGTGTACTTTCAAGCTGAATAATAGAACAACTATCTACATTAAATATCTTTTGACCTCTTCATTGAGTCTTATATCTGTGTTTTATCTCGAATTACGATCCGATGGATTTATTAGTCGTTTATTGTGGAAATTATTTGAGGCTCTAATATTTTGCTCCTACATTTCACGGACTTGCTGATTTCGATTTCATTCGATTAAATTCGACTCGATTGTTTTGAACAGTGTTAATCATGGCGGACCATAAAGCCGACGAAGTCGCAACCGAATGTTCTCCTGTGAAAAAACTAAAACCGGAGGTAGCAAAATGCGAAAACGACGTCAGTGTTCACAAGGGTGCAATAAGTCTGTCAAACTTTCAAATGAAACGACTGCTGAATGTAAATAGTGCAAGAAAGCAGGTTTTCGTTGAAGGAAACTTTGCCGGCCACGACAGTTCGGCGATTGTTATCCTCGAGAAGAAGAGCTTTCCAATTGAAGAAATATTCCTCAACAGAGGTTTTTTCAACGAGGGAACCATCATTCGAAAACTTTATCGGAATGGGATTTATGGAAATTATGAGTGTTTCCCAACGCGGGAATATAACGGTAAAGCTCTGAGTGTTTACATTGTCAGCATTTTTATTTTCGCTGTGGCATTGTCATAAGCAGTCATAAAACGTATTTCTAATATCAATGGTAAAAAAATGTATAAGGCTAGTCATACAGAATTCTGCACGGTTAGCACAAATATTTTCTGTATCAGTAGACAGTGATGGACAAATTTGCTGAATTATTTTTGTATCTGGAGACTTCATTGTCGATTATTTTTTGTACAATTAGTGAAATAGCAGAACTTATTTGCAATTATTTTGCAGTTAGTTACAATCACTTTCGAAACTATTTTTAAATTTAGAGTGCGAAATTCAGTTTGGTACGCACCAAGTTTAAAATTTGCAAATTTAAATATTCTAGATTTGAAGGTTTTCTTCAAATTCATTCCTCGGGAAATACCGTTTATAATTGGGCAATTATAAATTCTTCAAAATATGGAAAAATACTTTGCATGTTACACAATTTTGTACAAAATTATTTATTCTAATCTAATTTGCAATTAAGTAATATATGAATTCAGGCCTCGCACTCCCATACAATTTGCTACTTTTTTCGGAGTAATACAACTAGAGCTACTTTCTACGGTCTAATATAAGTAAATTTAGGCTCCTTTTCAAGGTAAAATTGAGTAAAAAGTACTGATGTTGCTAACATGTTTTTGTTCTTTTCTAATGGAATAATAAGTAATCTATAATAATTATACACTCAGAAAAAAGTTTTGGTAAATATGTGGTTTAACCCAAAATTCTGATTGTTTCAACTAGAATTGTGGTAAAAACAACCAGAATTTCCGGTTCAAACATATTTTTACCAGAAAATTCTGGTTACATGAACCAAAATTGTAGTTAAAATAACCAGCATTTTTTTTAATCAACATAATTATTGCTCATTAGTTAATCAGTTCGATTACAGTCATCACAGTGTCACCTATTCGCCTTTTGTCACCTATTTTAGAAATTGTCACCTATTTTAGAAATTGTCACCTATTTCACCTATTTTCAAAATTTGTCACCTTTTCACCTTTTTTAGTTGAAAAATTAAAATTATATTCAAAATTGCAATTCACAATGTCTTGTAGTTAATTCGTGTGAACTTAAT
>JAUMHM010000089.1:4911134-4924620 GCA_032362435.1 Melikaiella ostensackeni | reverse complement strand
TATATTCAGAAATCGGTTCATATCTTCAATCTCAGTTAATCCTCAGAGACTTCTGTTCTTTTATCTTAATTTTTAATTTCTTTCATAAATTATTTAGGGTACTGAAAATAGTCTGAGACAAATGTTTTTCCTGTATGGGTAGTTTAACTGATAAGAATAGAAGATGTGCAAATTTTAATAATTATAGGCTGAAATCGAGTTCAAAAAAAGTTTGTTGCAAAAATTGTTTATCGTTTTTTTCGTAAACCGTGGATCAGATGCAAAAATGCGTAACAGAAGTTCTGTGCGTGTTACCATAATCTAATTAATTCTGAAAACGAACCTCCTACTTATCTACAAGCAATGCATAAAAATCGATTTTTATAATAAGCTCTTTTCGCGTTTTTTGCAAGAACTAAGAGGCTGACAAAAAATTGCATGCGACAAACATTGTTTATTTTAATAGCACCTAACAGTTTTGTTGAAGTGTCGATAATTGTAGGAGATAGCGCATGATTCGTAAACAAAATTTTCATTTACAATATCTAGAGAACGACCATGAATTCGCGATAGAACCTCACACCGTCGCATTCAGGAGATCATTCTGCACAATGTCCATTACAAAAATTTCATACCGGACTACTATGTGTGACCTGCTGATATTTTTATTTTACGCGTAATAAAAAAAGTTTTGATTCATACTACGCTAATTATCATATTAGAAAACAGAACTTGAATGAAGAATTTGAGCATTGCATTTATTCAAAATGAATATTTGAATACATTTTTTTGCACTTAAGCATCTTTGTCGCTTGTCAATAAGGGTCAACAGCAAACTGAATTCTGTTTGAAGTTGACCCTTATTGACAAGCGACAAAGTGGGCTGTTTTATTATAGACGTACTTAGTGTATTATATGTATTATATTTATTTTATATATGTACAATAAAAATGAGCTGTCAACACAGTAGACCCCAGGAATCAATTCTATCTTCAAATTGGATAAAAACGCTGCAGCACATTTATCCACTCAAAGATAAAATTTATATGGCGAAAGATAGAATTTACCTGGCTGATGATAAGAATTTATCTGACGAAAATATTTATGTCACATGCGTGACATTTGTCAAGTGACACTTCGATGCCAAACACCTCTCTATTGAAAAAATCCTGGGGAAGATACTCATGTAATTTTTAGACACGATTAACACGAGGTATCCTGCGAGGATTTTCAAATTCCTCTAGGAAATCCGTGAATCAGGCAATTGATCCTCGCAAATTTCTTCGTGCAAATCCTGTCTAAAAATTACACGAGTATTTCCCCCACGATTTTTTCAATAGGGAGGTGTTAGGTTCAATCGAAGTGTCACTTGACAAATTTCACGCACATGACATAAATTTTGTCGTCAAATAAATTTTATCTTTAAGTGGATAAATGTGCTGCAGCGTTTGTATCCAATTTGAAGATAGAATTTATTCCTAGGGTTTAGTGAATATTAATTACTTTTCATTTATCTGGATTCACCGACAAATCATCTGAAAATTCTTTCAGTATTCGTTAAACTCATTTCGTGCTCTTCCTGATCTTCTTGTATTCTTTAAATTCATCCCTGTTCTCTCCAATTCTCGACAACTCTCGCCAACTCCAGCCAACTCTGACTCGTTCCGCGTCACTCAGCTCAACTCTGAGTTAATTCGGATTCATGACCAGCAAATCTTCGAAAATCAGGTATTCTTCCACTCATCGTAACTCAGTGAATAGCCCCTCGATCAGTTATCATTTATTGAATTTATCCTGAAGTCGTTTAAATTCACCTGGAGTTCCTATAAATTTCATCGAATTCTTTTAAATTCTTTTGATTTCATAAGGAAATCAGTTATATTATTGATGCACATTAGTCATTTTTAGTCACTTTTTGGGTTAGAAATTAGTCACTTTTGGTTACTTTATCCTGAATTCTTTTAAATTCACTCAATTCCGCTCAATTCAATGAGTTTTGTTGACTTTTTTTTTTAAATTCACCCTGAAGTGTTTTAAACTCACCTTGAATTCTTAGGCATTTTATCCAATTCTTTTGAATTCCCTTGAATTTTTGTAAATTCACTCCAATCTTAATGAATTTAATGAATTTTGTTAATATTTTTGAATTATTTTCAATTCACTTGAATTTTTTAAAAATTCACCATGAATTTTTATGAATTTCATCTGATACTCCTCATTCCCCTTAAATTCCTGTAAATTTACATAGATTTTATTTAATTTATTGTTTTTTTAAAATTTTCAATTTGTTTTTAATTCACTTAAATTCTATTGAATTTGCACTGAATATTTTTCACTCCCATTTTACTCAATTCAAAGGGAATTTTTTGATTTTTAAAATTTTGTTCAATTCACTTAAGTTTTGATGAATTTTATCGAAGTCTCCTGAATTCCCTTGAATTATTCTAAATTCACACCCATTTTACTGGAACTAATGGAATTTTTTGGATTTTTTCCAATTTATTTAAATTTTTTGAATTTAACTTGAATTATTTTAAATTTATACGAAATTCTCATGAATGTATCCTGAATTTGATAAGGTTCACCTGGAATCCTTATAAATTTCATCGAATTCTTTTGAATTCAAAAGAAAATTAGTCACATTGTTAATGCAGGTTAGTCAATTTTAGTAATCTTTTGGGTTAGAAATTTTCACTTTTGGTCGAAGAAATCCTGTGAATATTATTCCAGGAAAAAACATATTTACGGGCCATTTCAGACCATTAATTATAATGAAATTAAAAATTTTCGTATTCTAAGCCCGATAATAACTTCAACAAATTTTTTTTTGTTTCATAAAATTTATGGCTTATTCCTCAATAAGTAAAAAAATTCTTTCTATGGGTAAAAGAATTGTGTAGTCTTAAATTTTTATTTTTTAAAAATTGAAAATAAGACAATTCATTTTCTGACCTAAAACGGCCTAGCGGAACCTCTAACAATTTTTTAAAAATAAAATAAAATTTATGGTCGTATTTTTTCACCAAAAGAAAGAAATTTAGGGGCAAGCGTTTGCAAAATTGAAAAATTCAAATTGTTTTTGGATACCCTAATAATCATATACTGATTTTTTTCTCCTTTACAGGATTTTTAATCGCGAGGTAGAGGAAGAAAAGAAGCGGAAGAAGCACAAGGTGATCGCTCAAGCGTTTGCAAAGAGGAACACTTTCAATAACGACGGGCGTTTATCCATCCATTTTTGCAGTTCTCACGAGGATCCAGTTGGCTTGAATTTCGACTTAAACTCTGTCGCATCTCAAGCCCTCAGCTCGACCTGGGCAGCTGCTTTACCAAAATTAGTAGCTCGAAGAGGCGCAATCATCGACAAACTTTATTCCTCAGGTTCCATTTCCAGCAACAGAAGAAACTCCGTTGATTCCGAAATCATCAACTTCCGTAGAGTTTCCGTAGAGTCTCGACGAAATTCTCTCGACTCACAAATCTCCGTGAAAATTGAAGAACTAAAAACGACGAGAAAGGTTGGAAGTTCACGCAGTCGTCATGGCAAACGAAGAAAAGAATTCGCGAAGAAAAAGGGGACCTTTTTCCGAAGAGGAAGCAGCACTTCCCAAGAAAGTCAACTAGGTGCGCAGATCATGAACGCCTTAACAAATGGCTACGTTCCTAATGTTCCTGCGATTCAGTTGCCGAATATGAATCGGCGACCAGCACTCTCTGCACATGAACTCCCAAAAATGGATGGAAAGAGTGCCGGAAAGTTGTTGCCTTTTTTATTACCAAGTCAAAGTGGAAGTGAAGATGAGATAAGCACGGAAGGAAAGAACGAGAGTTCGAAGATCACGAGCGAAGTGAAGAGTATTGATGTGGAAACAGGAAATCCGCAGAACGATGATCAAGATAGTGAGAATGATAGTCACGTTGGTGAAGAAACGAAAATGTTGGAGTGGCCAGAGGACCTACAGGAAAGAAGCAAAAGTAAGAGCAGCAATCGCGAGAATGGAAGACGTAGCAGGGAAGGTCGAAGGAGTAAGTATATGGATGAGACTTTGAAGCATCTGCTTCAAGAAAGTGATATTAAGATAAAAACCGAGACTGAGACTAAATATAACTCGAGAAAAGGGGGAATTGGTGATTTGGCAGCAAACCTTCCTCCTTATTGTCAGGAACGAATCCAAACAGATGGATCTGCAAGTGGGAGAGAAATTGCGACTCAAACTTCGGTTCCTCTTGATGTTCTCGAAATGGAAGAGTTGAAACAGAGCATCGATGAGATTATTAACAATAGGAAGAAAGCTTAAATACTGTACATTTTTAGACTTATTTTAAGGATTTTATACATTTCATAAATACTCGAGACTCGGTTACGTAAGTAGTTTTACGTAGTTCGCTAGTTAGGTGAGAGCTGTTTTACGAGAGATTTTTCTAATCCTTTTTGTTAGAAAGAATCTAACCTTTTTATATAAAGATAATTTTTATAGAGAGACTTTACACTTTTCACAAGCATGCGATTTGTATATAAGAATTTATGAGATGGAATAAAGAATGTGTTTATAAAGATTTTTATTGCAAATTATTGCTGTACAAAAGATGTTTCTAACATTCTATCTAATGAAGTTTTATGAAACGTAACTAACTTTTTTACAGTTTATCTACTTTTCTTTTAATAAATGAAAACAGAGAACCCAAGGAGGGTTAACCACTATTCAATTCAGATCTATACCTGTTTCTGAATTTTCTTGAATTCTTTTAAATTCTTTCAACATCTTTTAATTCTCTTGAATGTACCCCGAATTCTTTGGAATTTCTTTAAAATCCATTGAACTTAATGGATCTTTTTCAATTTTCAAATTTTATTTAAATTCACCATGAAGACTTGTAAGTTCACCTTGAATTTTTATTAATTTCATCAGATTCTTTTGAATTCCAATTCACTAATTCTATTCACTCCCATTTATCTGAATTCAATGGAATTTTTCGGATTTAAAAAATTTTGTTCCATTCACTTGCATTATTTTGAACTCATCTTGAATTCCTAGGAATCTCATCGAATTCGCTTGAATTATTCTAAATTCACTCAATTTTACTCTACTTATTTTTGAAATTTCTTGAATTATTTGGAATTCCCTTCAAGTTTACTGAATTTAATGGAATTTTTTGAATTTTAAAAATTTGATCCATTCATTTGAATTATTTTTAATTCACTCTGAATTCTTTGTAATTTATCTTCAATTCATGTGAATTTCACCGAATTCTCTTGAATTCCTTTGAAATCTTCTAAAATCATCCCTCCAATTTTACTGAAATCAATGGAATATTTTGGATTTTTTTATTTATTTTTTCAATTCATTTGGAATTCTACCTGAATTTTTAGGCATTTCATAAAAATTCTTGTTGAATTTCCTTGAATTTTTATGAATTCATTCCAAATTTAATGAAGTGAATGAATTTTTAAAATATTTTTTTGATTTTTCAAAAATTTGTCTTGAATTTTGATCAATTTCATCGAATCCTTCTCATTTCTCCTAAACTCCTCTTACTTTACTCGAATTGTATTTTATTCATTGGCTTTTTTATTTATTGAAATTTTTTTCAATTTACTTCAATTTTTTTTCTCCTTTTTTGAATTTACTTTTAAATTACTTCAACTCTGTTGAAGTAATTTTGTTCAATTCACTGAAATTCTTATGAATTTTATCAATGTTTCTTGAATTCTTCTAAATTTAATCCAATTGATTTGGAATTCAACCTGAATTATTTTGAATTTTTTTAAATTCACTTGAATTCTTCTAA
The DNA here is from genome assembly GCA_032362435.1 of Melikaiella ostensackeni. NCBI lineage: Eukaryota > Metazoa > Arthropoda > Insecta > Hymenoptera > Cynipidae > Melikaiella > Melikaiella ostensackeni. The sequence continues at coordinate 4,918,851 of JAUMHM010000089.1, read as the reverse complement.
AATTTCTACTTCTACTATTATATATTCTATTTACTCTTCTATTTTACTATTTACTTATTACTTATTATTTTATTATTATTATCATATATTATATTATATTTTATTATTATACTTATAACTTATTTATTACTATTAACTCCTTTTCTTCTATTCTACTCTTTACAATGGATTTTTCAATAGTTTTTGTGAATTCACCCTTGAGTCTTTTAAACTCACCTTGAATTCTTAGGCATTTCATAAAATTCTCGTTGAATTTCCTTGAATTTTTCTAAACTCACTCCAAACTTAATGAATTCAATGAACTTTTCAAGTATTTTTAAATTTAAAAAAAATTCTTCAATTTTTATCAATTCCATCGAGTTCTTCTCACTTCCCTTAAATTCCTCTATGTTTACTGGAATTTTATTTTATTCATCGTTTTTTTTTATTTATTGCAATTTTTTTGAATTAACTTCAACTCTGTTTAGGACAGGGAATTTCGGTGAAGAATTATCAATTTTATTTTAGGACATGGAATTTTAGTAAAGCATTATAATTTTGACTTTGGGATAGGGAATTTCCGTTAAGAAATATAATTTTTAACAACCAAAATAGGGAATTTCGTAGAGAATAATAATTTTAAATTTGCGATAGGCAATTTCCGCAGAGAATTAGAATTCTGACTTTGGGGCAGGGAATTTTCTGAAAGAATTATAATTCTGAGATAGAATAGAGAATATCCGTAAAGAAATATAATTTTGAGTTTAGGACAGGAAACTTTCGCGAAGAATCATATTCTCACTTTGGGACAGGGAATATTTGTAAACAATTATAATTTTGAGTTTGGGACAGGGAATTTCGTAAAGAATTATAATTCTCAGATATCCGGGCCGAGGTAGATTTTTTCTCGTTACTCCGAAAAAATGATATACTAACCAGAAAACCGAGAATCTTGAACACCTTTTAATTAATAAATAATCTGGTCGAAAACTATAAAATCAATTAAAATTAATTTAAGGTTAAAAAAGCTGAATTATTCGAGTAATTAAAAAAAGTCTAAATTTTCGCAGAGTGAAAGATATGCGTTAGCGTCCTCCAGTGATATACGAGAAAGAAGAAACGATGTACTGCGGCCTCGGTGGCGTAATTGGTTAACGATCCACTCATGAAAAGTGGCGTTCCCGGCTCATATCCGGGCCGAGGTAGATTTTTTTCTCGTTTCTCCAAAAAATGATATACTGACCAGAAAACCGAGAATCTTGAACATCTTTTAATTAATACATAATCTGGTCGAAAACTATAACATCAATTAAAATTCTGAGATAGAACAGAGAATTTCCGTAAAGAAATATAATCTTGAATTTAGGACAGGGAATTTCCGTGAAGAATTATTATTTTTACTTCGGGACATGCAATTTTAGTAAAGAATTATAATTTTGAGTTTGGGACAGGGAATTATAGTAAAGAATTATAATTTTGAGTTGGGACAGGGAATTAAAGTAAAGAATTATAATTTTGAGTTGGGACAGGGAATTCCAGTTAAGAAATATAATTTTAACGATTTGAGCAGGGAATTTTTTAAAGAATTATAATTTGACTTCGGGACATAGAATTTTAGTAAAGAATTATAATTTTGTGTTTGAAACAGGGAATTTCGTCAAGAATGACAATTCTGAGATAGAACTGGGAATTTCCGTAAAGAAATATAATTTTGAGTTTAGAACAGGGGATTTCCGTGAAGAATTATAATTTTTACTTTGGGATGTGGAATTTTAGTAAGTAATTTTAATTTTTAGTTCAGGACAGGGAATTTTTGTGAAGAATTATAATTCTTACTTCAGAACATGGAATTTTAGTAGGGGATTATAATTTTGAGTTTAGGACTGGGAGTTTTATAAAGAATTATAATTTCAAGATTGAGACAGGGAATTTTAGTAAAGAATTATAATTTTGTTTGGGACCAGGTATTTTAGTTAAGAAATATAATCTTGACGATTGGAACAGGGAATTTCGTAATGAATTATAATTTTGACTTTAGGATATGCAATTTCCGCAGAGAATTAGAATTCTTACTTTGTGACAGGGAATTTTCTAAAAAAATTATAATTCTGAGATAGAACTGGAATCTCCGTTAAGAATTATAACTCTGAGTTTGGGACAGGGAATTCCCGTTGAGAATTATAATTTTGACATTGGAACAGGGAATTTCGTAAAGAATTATAATTTTCATTTCAGGTTCACTTTAAGACAGTGAATTTCGTTAAAAATTATAATTTTTACTTTAGGACAGGAAAAAGGGAGTTACTATATTTCTGAATTGTAACAGAAAATTTTGTGAATAAATATAATTCTGACTTGGAACAGGGAATTTTGGAAGTGAATTTAATTATTACTTGGTATAGGGAATTTTCTGAAAGAATTATAATTCTAAGTTTGGACGGGGGATAAATAAATTAAATATTTAAAAAATCTTGTAAAGAATTATAATTTTGACTTTAGAGCAGGGAATTTCGTAAAGAATTATAATTTTGTCTGATGAACCGAGCACAAAAGGCTAATTTGCACCCGTTTTGTCTCCAGGCGGAAAAAAGCCACTTTGTGCACAATTTACATGCACGAAAAGGCATACTTTCGGTGCAGGTTGGACAAAAAAATCTATACCATGGTTTAATCAAAGTAAAGTGTGCCTAAGTTCAAGCCACAAGCTTTGAAAAATTTATGACAAGATTCGGTTGCATTTTTTTTGGCAAAGAAAAAAAATCAGAATAAGGAATTGGAATATGACTTCTAATTTCCGTTCTACAAGCTTCCTTACCTAAACGATCAGCTTCCTCATTGTCCAAAATATTAACATATCCAGGTATCCAAACTAAAGTAATTTTTAAACCCAAATTATACGCCAAACGTAATCTTTTTCTTATTCAAATATTCGAGACTCGGTTACGTAAGTTGTTTCACCACAGATTTTTCTAATCTTTTTTGTTAGAAAGAATCTAACCTTTTTATGTAAAGATAATTTTTATAGAGACTTTACACTTTTTATAAGCATACGACTTGCATGTAAGAATTTATGAGATGGAATAAAGAATGTGTTTATAAAGAAGATTTTTTAATATATAGTAGAGTCAAGTACAAGTTATTGCTGTACAAAAGTTGTTTCTAACTTCCTCTGTAATGAGGAAGTTGATACAGTTGTGGTATTACACAGATTTTGATCTATAATGTGCGTTAGCTTCGAGAGTAATTAAGTTTTACAAAACGTAACAAATTTTTTACAATTAATCTACTTCTTAGTCTATTGTCAGAGCTGGGAGTCATTTTAAACTAGAAATTGGATTTTATATTCCGAGTCATTGAAATATTTCCAATTTATCTAAAAAAATCTCATTATCCAGTTCTGATTACAATTGTTGACTTACGATTTGTTATTAGAAATTTTCTTTGCTACGGACGTAGATAGTCGATTTCGAATGTTTTACTTTATGTGTTTTGATTATTATTCATGACCGTTCATGATTACTGGACCGCCAATTCTTCATTTCGACTTATTCTTCTTACTGACCTTACTCAAAGTCTTTCGAGTATTTCCTGGAATAAAAAAAAAAATGTTTTAGTTTAGTTTTAGCACAAAATAGAATTTTTTAAATGATGTCATCCATTAAAGTACCAACACCAAAGTTTGAATAAAGACAACAAAAATACTACTACAGAGATTTTGTATTTATTTCTAGAAACAAACAATATACAAATACAATTCATCAATTCTGTCCCAAGTGCAATTCTTTCTTCTTTCTTTCGTACTTAGATATTAAAATTCAAGTCCAAAAAGAATATCTAACAATGTTTCAAAAAATCTCTGAATAATTTCTGAATACTTGGGAATGTGTTGTTAACAATATAAGATCACTTAAGCTTAGCGTGACACGTCAGATAATGAACTTAACAAAATGCACCAGTAACTTATCACCTAAGACATTATAAAGTACATATATACATATACACGATGCACACTTGGCTTCAAGGTTCTGTACAAAGACGAATAAGCTACATACATAGCACAGCATTCAGAAACAGAAAATTAATAAAAATATAAACAGGCATTGTTGAAAGACAAATTTATGTACACATATGAAACAAAGAATAAGGCATTGAAAGGGGAATTATAGATTAATCTTTCTTGTTTAAAAAGAGTCTCAAAAATGTCATCTCAGTTTGATTGTCTCGCGTCGTAAACTTAATGATAATTCGATAAATGCTTGAGATTCATATCCTAATTTTTTTATAATTACTTAGTCGATTAGGACGAGCCGAATTTCTTCTTACAAGGACTCGGAAGTTCTTTGGGAGTATTTTTGTTGGCGTCGAAGGAGAATTTAAGGTCAATTTTGAGATTTGACCATTGAAGTAGTCCTCTTCTGGTTTGTCGCATCTATGTTTTGGAAACTGGGATCTCTACATCTGCTAGATATTTTTTACCTGTACCCCGTACAAATTTAGCTTTAGTTTTCTTTTTTAATATTGGAAAAGGGATTTTTTTTCTTGTCATTAATATGAGTAAAAATTGGGTGGACATGCATTATAGAAAAATTAAAGACTTTGTAGATAAAATTCATGCATTATTATACAAGAGTAGGAATAAAATTTGAAAGCGCTAAGGGCCCTTTTCATATTTTAAGATTTTCGAATTTCTTTAATAATAATTGAATATTTTCAAAAACTTGATGAGGTCAAGTTATAGAGAATCTTTTTCTCGAGAAAATAAGCTATCGTTCATTAAAATCATATCATTTTTTTGAATTTGGTAAGAGGCGGTAAAAAAAAAGTTCCATCAAAAATAAACTTTATTAAATGAATGATATTTGTAGATTTTTTCATGAACAATAGTCTTTTCTGTATTAAACGAAACTATTAATATAATAATATTGCAGTTCTTGAAAGTATAATTAAATCTTTTTTCCTGAGATGTTTTATCATGTCTATAATACTTTAAATTCCAATATGAAATTTAAAACATATTCAAAACTCATAACTTCGTATACCTTCCACAAGAAAGTACTTTACTTTCGAATCTCTAATCATCCTACCTTAATGTACCAAGGCCACTAAATTTAAATAATTGCCTAGCTTATCATTCCTTTTAATCTACTAATTCCTAGGAAATCTGGTACATACTGGATAATACTAATATCTCCATACCAGGAATAATATTAATGAACTTTAATAATAATTTTATACAAGAAGTAGTTTGATTACGCATCTTCCCTCACAGCAACAGGATATTTCGGGAGATCCCATTTATGTCCTGAGTTATCCTGGGGATATCCTTTAGATATCTACACGGGATATCCCGTCAAGGCGGCAATTTCGTTATCCCTGGGATATACATAGGATATCCTGGGATGTTTTTGGGATATTAAAAAGTTCCACGAGAGATGTTACAATTTGGAGATATCTCTCGTGGGACTTTTTAATATCCCAAAAACATCTCAGGATATCCTAATATGCATATCCCAAGGATATCGAAATTTCTGCCTTGACGGGATATTTCGTAAACATCCGAAGGACGTCCCCAGGATATCTCCTCGGTAAGAAGGCTTGCATCAATAGGTATTAAAATTTTTCAATCCCTAAGAATACTCGATTTGTTAAAATGTTATCAATCACAAAAATATGAAATCCTGATTAAAAATTTTAGAAATTATTTTTCACCACAGCTATCGGCGTGGAAATAAATCCTGACAACGTAAAATGACCAATAGTATTACGTCACTATTATTCGAAAAACAGTAAATAAAAATAGAGAAATGTCCCGAGTTAAAAGAAATTACAATTTTTCTATTTCATGGTTGATTTGTGGTATTCAAAAGTATTCAGAAAAATATTGTCGCGACTGCCACAGAAAGAGATTCAATTTAAGAGATAACTTCACTGACATAGAGATTCAAAACTCGAGGACGAAAAGGGGATCCAAAAGAATTCAATATTTGTCAAGCTACCATTGGATGCAGGAAATTTTCCAATTCTTTTTAATGTAAGCCTTCTTATCGGGTCGGGACATAAATGGCATATCCCGAAATATTCTGTTATTGCAAGGAAATTTTAAAAAATTATTATATTGCATTAATTAGAAATCTAATTAATAAAATTAGCGTGCTAATTAATAAAATTAGCAGTATCCGATGTGTACCAGTCACCCCTACATATTTACAAAGAAGGAATTCAGACTTTTCGAAAGCATACCGACGAAATCATGCGAAATTTTAGATAAAAAATGAAGAAAGTTGACGTGCAAGCTGCGTACTGGCAAAATAGAAACAGTATTAAGAAGTATTCACCACCACCGTAGAGAGCAGAACGCGTGTAGACGTCACCAGCCGGTGACAACTGGCGAGGCTACTTGGCTTTCATATGAGATTTTTGATGTTTGATTTGATCGTTACCCCAAGCGAGATGATTCAACGTCTCTCCGGTGAAGTAGAGAATTATTGTGAACACAAGTAGTACTAAAATGAAGGCTATCCTTAAGGGCAGAGACAGCACCTCCATAACAGGGTAGACCCACATTCCACTTTTCAAGTAGATTATGTGCATCCTGTATATTGAGAAAAAAGTTTATTATTAATTAATTATTATTAATTAACTAGCAAAAGTAGTGCGCTACGCACGCTTGTTATATTTTTCTCTTTTTTATTGATCAAAATGTCTAGGTACACGGAAAATATTTGGTCTAAGCTCACCGAATTGCGATGAACTTAGCCGCCCTTTCTAGTTTCCCTGACTCACTGAAAATATTTCTTAAAGATCGAAATGAAATCTGCTCTCTTATGAAAAATTTTTTGTCTACTAAAAAGGAACACCCAAAAAGTTCACAAATCAAAAATAGACTTCGAGACTACCCGTTTTTCCGGCTCATTAGAGACAAATTTACAATAAACGCAAAACAAAAAAGAAAAAAGAGGGAAAAAAGAAAGAGTCAACCAAAACCATCCTCACACTCTTTCTTTTCTCCGTCTCTTTCATATTACAGGGGATCAACATGTTTCGAAGCCAATTAAGACTTCCTCATCAGGGGTAATTTATAGGAATACTACATTTATAAATAATGAAATATATATTAATTAAATTAAAATATTATCTGAAAGACATAAAAAATTTATTATTAAATGTTGTTTGGTTAATCTTTCCATTTTCTTATTAAAATCAAAAACCTTCAAGATCGAAATGAAATTCACTTTCTCACGAAAATTTTATTGTTCTAAAATGGAAAACACCAGAAAGTTCTGTGTATCTGTGCATGGCAACCTTTTTAATCAAATTGAAGATAGATTTCTTAAATTTATTGATATTCTTATTAAAGGTTTCTTTGTTTTCTTTTTTTTGAAAGTCAAAACATATTTTCTTGTTAATATGAAATATCTTCTTTGGAAAAACCTATGAATCTCGCATTTTATCAATAAATCCCTCTCCAATCTCAGTTTTTACTAATTGAATAAATTCTTTAATACATTTCACAGTTTCATCAATTTTACTAAAAACCATAATACCAAAAACAGGAAAAACAGAATAGATCAAATAACTTTTTCAACTTCCTGCGTAGAAAATACAATAATTTTAATCCAAAGTTTTGTAAACAATTCACCACAACACTAATGGAACAAACATTTCAATTATTCATTAAAAATGTAAAATTTTGTTAATTTTTTTTTTTTTAGACATAGAGACAGTAATCCACTTTTTA
>JAUMHM010000089.1:4886225-4903715 GCA_032362435.1 Melikaiella ostensackeni | reverse complement strand
GATGAATCCTAACCGAGTATAGAAAAATTATAGAGAGAGTGTAAAAAAAATGTTTTGACCTTGAAAAACATGTTGAAGTAGGCATTTTTGGCCAAAAAACTTGTTTATTGAATACCACGGACGTTTAGATTGCCTATTTTACGTGCTACACATGTTTTTATATAGATTTTCGCATGCCCGATCCGAATCTAGAAATTAAATCAATATAGTTCAAAATCCAAAATGGCGGAGCCAATACGACGGACTACAATTGTAAAACAAAACAGATTTGACTACAAATGGCTACTCAGGGGTTTTTTTCGGGTCGCTGATTTCAAATCTAGCCACAATTTAAAAAATTGAAATGGCGAATCGAAATTGTAAAACAAAACCGATTTGACTAACAATTGTTACTCGGGAGTCTAAGAAGTCGCTGATTTCAAATCCAAGGTTAACATTTTTTAATTAAAAATGGCGGATCCAACATGACGTATCAACATTGTAAAAGCAAAGCAGAGTTGATTAAAAATTGCTACTAGAGGGTTTTTCGGGTCGCTGATTACAAATAAAAAATAACATTTTGAAATTCAAAGTGGTGGATCCAAAATGGCAGATTATAATTGTGAAGCAAAACCGATGTGAATAAAAATTGATACTCGAGGGTTTTTTGGAATGCTGATTTCCAATACAAAGTTCAAATCCAAAAATGTTGCGTTCAAGCGGTACTCATGCAGTTTTTCTCTCAAAATCGTGCGACTTTTAAAATTTGTCAACACATATACTTGTAATAATAATTTTTTCTGTGAAGCAAGATTCAATTATTTGACAAATTTTAAAAAGGTTAAGCAAAAACGAAGAAAAGGAAAATAGAACCACCATGAAGAACAGTAAATTAATGTAGCGCTTAGAACATTAAGGTAAGTATAAGTTAGAAGCAATAGAAAAAAAGTTGAAACAATATAACATTGTAATTACTAATGAAACAATCAAAAACTTGTAATTATATTAACACGACACATATTGAATCCGCCATTTTGAATTTATAAATTTTGACTTTGTATTTAAAATCAGCGACCCGAAAAACCCACGAGTAGCAATTTTTGGTCAAATCGGTTTTATTTTACAATTTTGGTCCGCCGTATTAGATCTGTTATTTTGAATTTAAAAATGTTGACTTTGGATTTAAAATCAGCGACCCGAAAAACCCACGAGTTGCATTTTTTAGTCAAATCGGTTTTGCTTTACAATTTTGATCCGCCACATTGGATCCGCCATTTTGAATTTTAAAATGTTGACTTTGGATTTAAAATCAGCGACCCGAAAAACTCACGAGTAGCAATTTTGAGTCAAATCGGTTTTGTTTTACAATTTTGGTCCGCCGTATTAGATCCGTCATTTTGAATTTAAAAATGTTGACTTTGGATTTAAAATCAGCGACCCGATAAACCCACGAGTAGGAATTTTCAGTCAAATTGGTTTTCTTCTATAATTTTGAGTCGCCATGTTGTATCCGCTATTTTGAATATTTAAATTTTTACTTGGGATTTGAAATCAGCGACGTGAAAAACCTTCGTGGAGCCATTTGTAATCAAATTTGTTTTCTTTTACAACTGTAGACCGCCATATTGGATCCGCCATTTTTTATTTTTATTCTACATTAATTTACATGTCAGATTCGGATTGAGCATGCAAAAATATATAGATAAACGTGTGTAGCACATAAAAGTGCAAGTGTGTAAAAAAATAAAAATAAAATTTTCCTTTCAACCCTGGCGGAAAATCTTTTACAAATAAATACCGAAAGTTACAACCAGTTTTACAGGAAAATACAAATAAATACAAAAAATTGCAGCAAATTAGTACTTTTTCTATTATTTGGACGGATTTGTACTTTTTTTGGGATGCATTGTTGCATATTGTTGTAGTTTATTATAGTTTTAATATTTTACAAAAAATTATACAAGAATTAACCATTTTTGCACAAAAAGTTCTTTTTTGACCTAGGATGATAAAATATTCAAAACACTGTAAGAAGGTAATTTTACGTTAAACTGTGCAAGTGATTGCTATTACAAAAAAGCTTTTACATTTAAACTACAGAATAATAATAATAATAATAATAATAATAATAATAATTATTATTATTATCATTATTGTATTTGTACACTCAGAAAAATATTTTTTTTGGATTGAGGAAACCGCTTCTTTAACACAATTTTTTTCATTTATCCACAAAAAACTTCGAAATGAAGAAAATCATTTTGAATTATAGACAAATTTTCATTGGAACAAATAACCATTTCTTTGAACCAAAAAAAAAATTTCTTTGACTGACAGCCAATGAATATTTTTCTTTGAATCAAAGAATCTTCTTTAGAGTTGCAATTCCCTGTAGAAATTTGTGCAGTATTTTGAACTAATGACTTAGAGTTTTTAAGGGTCGAAGTGATTTATATTTTTCATGGAGTTCACTAGTCAGTCAAAGTAAAAATGCCCACTGATTCTGAAAAATCTGAAAAATTTTCTTTTGACTTTTTTCACTCGTTTTACAACTAGTATCTCCAACAACAACAAAAACGTGTTTCATATAGATGTACAACTACTATTTATCAAGAAAACATGTTTATTTTGGGGCGGGGGGGGGATCCAGGAAATTTTGCCAAAATCGATCAGAATATTTTTTTTATCGGAATCAAACTCTACACAGTTGATTTTTATGTAAAAAGGAAAATTATAGGACCTCAGGGTCTTTTAAAATTTTTTGAAATTTGTATTTTACGCAACGCTTTAGCAACTATTTTAATAATATAAAATCAAATTAATATGAAAATTGAGGTAAATTCAATGTACAAAGAAAGAAGTATTTTGCAATACTTGATTTGCATTTTTAAAGGCTGACCATTCTGACCAAGATCGTTTGAATTAGAACTTCGGAAGGTCTTTAGTATTTGCATTTTTTTACACGTAATTTACGTTCTCACCACCTCCTTTTTTAAATCATTTTTTTAGAAATGGTTACACACTCTGACAAATATCTAAATTATTTATTATCGAGGGGTGGACCACTCGGATATTCCTTGCACACTCACGACGTATTCTAAAATATTCCGAAGTATTCTCAAATATTCCAAGTATTTCCAAATATTCCGAAGTATTCCGAACTATTTACAAATATTTTCATATATTTTATAGGGATTCTGAACATTTAAACACGATTTTATGACTGTACACCTTAATTAGACTCAAAAACTTTTAGGATCGGGTGCCCAATACTTTTGATAATTTTAAAAAAGTCATAAAAACCTTGAAAATTAACAAAATAGCGGCCGTTTTTCCGAAATTCAATAAATTTTTTTTCCTAATATTCGTCACACAAACAACAATGGTTTTAAAAAACACAGAAAATCAATTTCACTAACGTTTTACCACCTGAGGTTCATAAGTAAGGACCTCTAGTTTATGCGAAGCGCATAATCGCATAATGTCTCAAAATTAAGTATAACTTAGAACTTTCATGTTATATAAAGATTCCATGCCAGAAATATTTAATTTAACGTCCCATCAAAATGCATAATTTCATTTTCATCGCATAATTTTAGAATTTTCGCATAATAGCGCACAATTTCATATTTTTTACAAAATATAAGTAACAAGTTGCGAAAAATGAATCTTGAAATATGCACATGTTAAAATTCGTCAGTAAATATAAAAAATGTGGTTTTTTACTTTCTCAAAAAATTGTATCGCGCAGAATAATTTTTTTTCAATTTTTTATTTTCTATTGTTTATTACTAAAAACTGCAGCCAAAAATAATCTGTTATATACTTTTAGCCAATAGGTACAATGTCATAAATTTTTAAATTTAAAACCCGAACCCTTAAATTTTTAAATATTTTTTCAACGCATAATTCGATTTTTCGCCGCATGATTTCTCATAATAATTAGTTTTTCAGCGTATAATCCAGCCATTTTCAACGTCAGAAAATACTGACCTTATTCATAAGCTATTTTGGCAAAGAATGCACAATTTCCCCCACTTCTATCATATATTTTTTGGAAAAACCCACATTTTGATTTTCAGATAACAGGCCGAAATTTGTGTAATTTTTAAGCGTTTTGAAATTTCCTTGCCGATTTGGAAGACTTGAGGAACCTCTCACAAGAATCAAACAGGAAAAGTTTATTATCAATAGCAGATTTTCACAAGGAAATGTACTGGTTAAAAAAAAATGCTCAACATTTTTGGGCACCCGTTTCTAAAACTTTTTTTAATCCCAAAGAAGACATATACCGATGCTACTAATTATCTGAATGACAGAGATATTTAAAAATTCGTTTTAATAAATAAATACTAGCTTTAATGTAAATATTGAATTTCAGAATTTCTTTAATGCAGTTTTATATGTAAAAAAATGAAAAGTTACCCCTCCCAACCAAGCCGCGGGCTAATTTTTTAAGTATTCTCTGATTTTGATTGAAATATATTCCGTATTCAAAGATATTCCTAGTTCTGAGATATCTTTTGTGTTTTCAAGGAGCTTTAAAAAATGTTCTTTGAATCAGTTTTACATATTCAACTCCCTTATGTATATTTCAACTCTTATCTTGACCTCAAATTCAGATAAGTAAGAATTTATATTTTTTGCACACCTAAAATAACTGCAGTGAATTTAACCTTCTTCGTTCTATATATAGCAAAAAAAGATTATGAAATAGAACAGAAATGATAGTTTTAAGGATGTTCTAGGTGTACCGTTAAGTTTAAAATAACTTAATCTCAACTAAATTGATGAAATTAGCAAAAATAGGCCCATTAATTATTGCAATAAATTTTAGAAGAAAAACCTAAGTGTGAATATTTAAAAAATAGTGTTGTTTATTTAAATGCAGTTATTTCCATATTTGTTTTTTCTTCCGCTTTAGGCAAAAGTCGTAATTTTCATGTAATTTTAATTTACAAAAGCTCATTCTATTCCTTGAAAGGTTCTTTATAATTCTCAGACTTCGAAGTGCTTTATGGAACCAAAGAAAGTATCAAAAAAGTATCTTTCTAAAGAAAAAAGTATTCTCAAAAATAAAAAAAAGTATTAAGAAGTAAGCTTATGAAATTAGTCAAAAATAAGCTTAATAAATAAAAAAGTAATGCAAAAAATACTTTAAATTAAAAAAAGAACGTATTTAAAAGGAAAATTTCTTTCGTACTTTTTTGTATGTAAATAATTGAGCTGAAGACTGCATCTAACAAGGAGATGATCAGAGTTAGGATTTTTTCTTAAATCTCATAAATTCCCTACAGATAGTTCATTCGATGACTATTAATTTGCCAAAACATTATTTGCCAATGGCGACCCGTTTTAAAAAAAATCGACTTTTTTCAAAATTCTTCTTGTATCGACTGAAATTATTATTTATTAAATTCTCATGTAAAATTATGTAAAAATAACATTTTTATACCAAAAAATACGAATTTTTAACAAAATACGTGAATTTTCAACCAAATAGTTCAATTCTCAGCTAAAAATAATGAATTTTCAACAACAACAAAATAATTTTAACCAACTATTTCAACTTTCAACCAAGTAGTTGAATTTTCGACCAAAAAAGATTTTAATTTTAAATCAAAAATTGTTGAATTCCTTCAAAAAAGATGAATTTTAATTAAAATAGTTGAATCCTCAACCAAAGCACATTAATTTTTAACCAAACAGTTGAATTTTGACACAAAAAAGATGTTAGAAAGAAATTTCTACCCAATGAGACGAATTTTCTAGAAAGCAGAGGAATTTTCAACCCGAAAATATCAATTTTCAACAAAAAAGTTAATTTCCAACAAAATAGTTGAATTTTCAATCTACAGAGACGAATTTTCAACAAAATTGTTGAACTTTAAGGAAAAAAGACGAATTTTTAATCAAAAAGGATGACTTTTTAAAAAAATTGCTAAATTTTAACGAATTAATTAAATTTAAAAAAATTTAATTCTCAACCAAATAATAAGATTTTCAACAAAAAGAGATGAAATTTCAAACTAGAAAGACGAAATATAACAAAAGAGTTTAATTTTCAACACAAAAAGACGAATTTTCAACTAAAAAGAATGACGCTTTAACAAAATAAATTCTTAACGAAATTATAAGATTTTTAACCAAAAGATATGAATTCTAAAACCAAAAGGACGAAATTTATTTCTTTCATTTTTTAAATTTTTAACCTGAAAATATTAATTTTCAACAAGAAAGTTCATTTCCAACCAAACAGTTCAATTTTCTACTGAAATAGTTGAACTTTCAGCCCAAAAAGATGAATTTTCAATAAAGCAGTTGAACTTCCAAACAAAAAGACGAATTATTAACCAAAAAGGATGCCTTTTTAACAAAATTGTTGAATTTTCCTCAAAGTAATTAAATTATCAACCAAGTAATAAGATTTTTAACCTGAAGAGATAAAGTTTTAAACCAAAAAGACGAAATTAAATGAAACGAATTTAATGTTTATTTATTAAAATCTCAGGTAAAATTATGTAAATATAAAATTATTAACACTTGTTTTTAGTATAAAATTAATTTTTTTCTTGAATTTCCAACTGTTGAAAATTCTTGAAAATAGAAGAAAATTTAAAATTGAATTTCAACAGTTGAATTTTGAATTTTCAACAATTTTCAATAGTTGAATTTTGTATCAAAAACAAGTGTCAAAAATGTTATATTTGCATAATTGTACATGAGAATTTAATAAATAAACATTGAAATACATAAAAAAAATTTGAAAGAAGTCGATTTTTTTTATAATGGCCATTAGCTGATAATATAGAAGAATTGAACTAGGAATTGAATAACATTTTCAAGGAAAAGTTTTTTTCTTAACTTTATGGGCTCTTCTTTTTTTTAAGAAACCCATCGAATGTTCTATTTTGATTGATTTCTTTGTTTTTTTTAGGTAGAGTAGTTTCGTTAGGCATACCTTTCTTTCATTTTTTATTTTAAAAAACTGAAAGTTATTAGTACGATCAATTTTTTAATATCACTTTACTGAAAAAAAGTAGAAAAAAAGTAGCCTTGCATAAAAAAGTATCAAAAAAGTAAAAAAGTATAAACTACGAAGCCTGAATTTAATTCGTACCGTTTGTATGGAAATTATTTATAAAATTGTTCAATTAAAAAAATGGCAACTAAAAATAGTTGCATGCGTAACTCTTAAATAAAATAATTTACACTAAAACGTAACGAACAGTAAAGAACCTTTTGAGGAATGGAATGAGCTTTTGTAAAATAAAATTGAATGGAAATTACGACTTTTGCCTAAAGCAGAAAAAAAACACAAATATGAAAATATATCTACATTTGAATAAAGAATTATGGTCTCGACGATTTTTTAATTTATGCTTAGGTTTCACTTCTAAAATTTGTTTCAATAATCAATGGGCCTTTTTTGTCAATTTTATAAATCAAGTTAAAAACTAAGTACATAATTTTGAACTTGACGGTACACCTAGAACGTGCTTAATTGAAATATACTAGATTATTCTGCTGTTTAAAGTAAATTATGACGGGAAACACAAAACTATAATAAATCAATAAAACAATTGCAATAAATGATTTCATTCAGGAATTCCGAGGAAATCGAACACATCTTATTCAATAACTCGTCTGAGCACATGTCTTTCAGTTCCTTGACCTTTCGCAACTACGAAAGGATTTAGGTTGCTCTCATTGATAAAATAGAGTTAAAATGTTACTTCATATATTACTCAATATATACATAAGTCTACATTATATAAAATTATGTAAATTTCTTCTTCACAAAGAAATAGAAGAGCTATTCTTAGATTCAATTAAAATTTCTACAACTACAGGAATCTAGTCTCATCATAAAATAATCATAAAACTAATCATGACTGAAAATAATTGTCCAATATTCCCATCGCATAGAACTGAAAACATCTGACATCTACACTTTGTAAAGAATTACGAAATTTTCTTTTGTGGTTTCAGTAATAAAAATGTTAATTCCTCTTTAGTTTGTGATTTGAGACAAGATTGTAAATTATATTCCTCATTACACGTGTATTTTTTTCTTGCAGGGATAAATATTGTTTAAGATAGTAAATTTTGAAAAAAATCTTTAAAAACATAACCTATAACAAAGGCATCTTGTGTAACAGGATTGCGCAAAAAGCCTTAAAACGAGAAAATTATGTTTCCAAATATTAGTGTGTTCGGCTCATTAGAGACAATTACAAGGAATTACGGGGAAACCTATCAAATTCTTTACTGTAACTGAAGAGATCTTTTTTAAATTAATTGCATTGTTACTCTCCTACTCTCTTATTTAAACATTAAAAACATCTCCATGAATTCTCTCTTTCTTTGATTTCTTTCATGATATTCAAAAAAAATTAGGAAACATCAGGCTTTGAAGTACTCTATCGAACTAAAAAAGGTATCCTCAAAAATGAAAAAAAAAGTGTAAAAATACTTCAACTAAAAAGACGAAATTTAACAGAAGAGTTAAATTATCAGCCAAGACAAATTTTTCAGTCAATAAAGAAAAAAGATTTCAAACAAATTGTTCAAGTTTCAAACGAAAAAGGGGAAATTTCCACAAAGTAGTTGAATTTTCAACCTGGAAATATGAATTTTCAACAAAAAAGTTAATTTCCAACCAAATAGTTCAATTTTTTTACCAAAATAGTTGCATTATTAACCTCAAAAGACGAATTTTCAACAAAACAGACGAACTTTCCAAAAAGTCGAATTTTAAACCAAAAAAGATGATTTCTAAACAAAATTGTCAAATTTTCAACAAAATAATTAAATTCTTAACCAGAAATAAGATTTTTAACCAAAAGAGGAGAATTTTCAAACCAAATAGTTAAATTTTCAACTAAAAGAGATCAATTTTGAACGAAAATGATGAATCTTCATACAAAAAAATGAATTTTTAATAAAGGAGTTCAACTTTCAGCCAAAACTGATTCATTTTCAACGAAGCAGTTCAATTTTTAACCAAAAGGATGATTAGAAGAAATATCTACTAAAAAAAATGAAGTTTCAAACCAAAAAGACGAAATTTAACACAAGAGTAGAATTTTCAACCAAGAAAGACTTTTTAGTCAAGGAAAAAAAACAATTTCAACCAAATTGTTGAAGCTTCAAGTCAAAAAGACGAATTTTCGATCAAAGAGGATGAGTTTTTGACAAAATTGTCGAATTTCTAACAAAATGATTAAAATTTCAACCAGAGAATAAGATTTTTAACCAAAAGAGATGAATTTTCAAACCAAATAGTGGAATTTTCAACTAGAAAAGATAATTTTTCAACCAAAGTGATGAATTTTCAACTAAAATCATGAATCTTCAAACAAACAAAATTAATTTTAAGAAAGGAGTTTAACTTTGAACCAAATAGTTGATTTTCCAACGAAGAAGATGAATTTTTAACCAAGAAGATTTGTTTTCTACTAGAAAAGACGAATGTTTGACAAAACATGTAAATTTTTAACCAAATAATTCTATTTTCAATAAAAAAATATAAATTTCTAATAACAAAAAATGAATGTTCAACAAAGTAGTTCAACTTTCAACCAAATAGTTGAAACCTCAACTAAAAAAGATTAATTTTCAACCAAACAGTTGAATTTTTAACCAAGAAAGATGATTAGAAGCTAACAAAAGAGATGAAGTCTCAAACCAAACTGACGAAATTTAACAAAAGAATAGAATTTCCCATCAAGAAAGATGTTTCAATCAAAAAAAGAAAAACAATTTGAACCAAATTGATGAAGTTTCAAGCAAAAAAGTCGTATTTTTGACAAAACAGTTGAACTTGCAACCAAAACAGATGAATTTCCAAACCAAAATGACGAGATTCAACTAAATTGATCAATCTTTAACCAAAAAAATGAATTGTCAACTGTTGAAAATTCGAGAAAAAAACGGCGACCCCTTTTTGAAAAAATCACTTTTTAGAAATTTCTTTTATGGATTAAAATGTTTATTCATTGAAGTCTTATGTAAAATGATTTAAGTATAACATTTTTAACACTTGTTTTTAATATAAAATTCGCTTTTTTCTTGAATTTTCAACTGTTGAAAATTTAACTGCTAAAAATTAAAGAAGACTGAAAATTTAATTCAAAACAGTTAAATTTTCAATTGTTGAAAATAGAAGAAATTTTAAAATTGAATTTTTAACAGTTTCATTTTGGAATTTTATTTTATTTTCAACAGTTGAATACCAAACTGTTAGAAAATCAACTGTTGAAAATGTCAGTAGGAAACTTATGACATTAAAAAAAATCCCAACACTGATCATCTCTTTGTAAGGAGGCAGGAATGATCTAGAATTTGTGCTTAAAGCTTTTATTTTAAAAATGTGCGTTAAACTTAGGAACGCTAACAAAATAGAAAAATTGTACTTCTTTTTTGATTTCTTTCTTTTTTTAGGTAAAGTAGTTTCCTTAGGCATACCTTTCTTTTATTTTTTATTCATAAAAAACTGAATATTGTTAATACGATCAATTTTTTATATCACTTTACTAAAAAAAACATAGCTTTACATTGAAAAGAGTATAGAAAAAGTAGCCTTGCCTAAAAAAGTATCAAAAAAGTAAAAAAGTGTGGAACTTCGAAGCCTGAAATATTGATTACTTTTCCGTCTATTTTTTACTTGAAAACATTTTTAAAATTCCTTCTATTTTAGTTGCTCTACATGAATCTAGGGCAACGAACTTTTTCCACTTGATTAAAAATAACTTTGTTTACATAAAATACTGCAGTGCCCTCTGAAGCACAAGTCAGGTGCACATACATACGAAATCAATACCCTGTAATTGAACATGCTATTTGCAGAGATAAGAATCAAAAGTATCCTCAATTACATTTTTTTTCTCATTATATCTTTTGAATTAAAGAATGAGCTCAGTCTCGAAGTCTATAACATAACCTTCGCAAGGAGGAAATGGCACACTAGTTTTTCACAGTAATTTTCCAAAACAATCTTGGTCCCTGGATTGCACATTTTTACAGGCAAAAAAAGTTTGCTTGTACCAAAAAAAACCTTTTTTTTGGATACAAACTGAGATTTGGTTGATTCAACAAAATATTTAATTGATTGAAACAATTTTTTTGGTTAAATCTATCAAATATTCCATCTAACAAAATATTTGGAAAACAACTAAAAATTCAATCAACCAAACCATTGGTTGACCATGTATTTATTTGATTGATGCAACCATATTTTCGTTGAATTAACCAAACTTTTTTCTGGGTGTACACGAGTGAGATATTGAATTTCCACTCAACAGACAATTTTCGCATGTGGTTGTGAAGCGCGATTTTTACAGACCCTCCTTTACAAGGAAGAGCCTATCGTTTGTCCACGTGAATGCGATAGAGCGTGGGGTTACCTCACAGAATAGAATGTCTTTCACAATATTTAACACGACACGAGGTGAATTTTATTCACTACCGACCCTGCTTGGAGTCCGCAAGAAACTGACAGTGTAAGTAGACAGAAGAGGCTAGAGAGAAAAAGTGTTGCGTGTGGCGAATGTGAGACAGTGTGGGTGCATGCACTGATGAGTGTATGAAGCTGGGAAGCAAAATTAATGTGAAGGATGTACAATTTTGTACAGGTGTACAAAAAAAGTTTTTTAATAATATTCTCATCAGAGAAGGTATTAGATTTGTGTAAAATTTGATAGCCCTGTTTTTGTCAAATGTCCATGTTTTAAGACCCTCTGAACCCGAAAAACAGGTTTTTATGAATGTGTCTGCATGTGTGCCTGCCTGTGAGCATGATAACTTTTAAAAGAATTAATCTATTGAATTGGCCTTTGGTACACTCTTTTAGTGTCGAAAACTAAAGGTCAAGTTCATTAGCCGGCCATTTTTGATAGAAATTCAAAAAGTTGGAGCATTTTCAAAATTTTTTAGACCATTTCTTTTAAGATTATAAAATTATATGCGCGGCTATTCATAGCACTCAGAAAGTTGAACAATTTATCTTCATGACTTTTTTCGATAAAAAGATGATTATCAGAGTTATGGCATTTACATAATTTAAAAAAAAAACGAAAATGAAAATTTAAAGCCAAACAACGCACGGTATAAAAAAAAGTCAAGAGAAGAAAAACGTTGCTTTTTGAGAGCCCTACAAAGTTGTCATAACAACTTTTTGAATTTTCTTCAAAAATCGAAAATTAAAATTTTGGGCCAAATAACGCGATACGAAAAAAAGTTAGAATATCAGAATTGTTGCTTTTTACAAGGACCTGTAAACGTTCCTCTGAACATTTTTTAGTAGTATTGGATCGGATTGGATTGCGCTTTAGCACACTTGATTAAGGCATTAAAAAAAGGACGAGTTAACCAGCAATTTTTGATCAACTGTTCTGGTTTTATCCATTAAAAAAAACGCTTTTTGAGAATTAAAAAATTCAATTTTCCGGCCAAACTATACGAGACAGGAAAAAATGTTAATAAATAGAATTGTTGGCCTTAGAAAGATTTACAAATTCTCCACTGACAATTTTTTGATAGGATAATTAGTTTTCATTTTAATCGTGAAAAATACTGTTCAAAAATCATAAATTCAATTTTCCCGCCAAAAATCATGAGATATAAAAAAACATTACAAAGAAAATTATTGGCCCTAAAAAGATTTAAAAATTTTCCATTGGCCACTTTTTGATATGGTTAGTAGTTTTCGTTTCAATCGTGAAAAATACACTGTAAAAAAATCAAAAACTAATTTTTTCTCACAAAAAACTTTCGAAAGAATTATCGGATTGAATTGCGCCATTTTTGATCAACGCTTCTAGTTTTATCCATAAAAGAACGCTTTTTAAAAATAAAAAAATTCTATTTTCTGGCCAAACTATGCGTCATACGAAAAAAAGTGAATAACTAGAATTGTTGGCCTCAGAAACATCTACAAATTCTCCATTGAGAAGAAGGTACGAAAAAAATGTTAATAAACAGAATTGTTTGTCTAAAAAATATCTACAAATTCTCCATTGATAATTTTTTTTATAGGATAAGTAGTTTTCTTCTTAGTCGTGAAAAATAATGTTAGGAAAATTGAATGGAAGTGGTAAAAAATGGTCAATGGAAAATTTGTGGATCTTTTTAAGGCCAATAATTTATCATTGGAATATATTTTCATATCTCGCGTTTTTGGCGGGAAAATTGGATTCATAATTCTTAAAAGTATTTTTTCCCTTTTTGAATAGTTGGAAAAAATAAATTATTTTAATTATATAATTTATTACAAAGTTGCAGAAATTTATGCAGAAAATCGAGCGCGAATATTATGATGAGAGTGTATTGTTTAAGGCCGATAGAGCCCTAAGTAAATCAATCTTTTTCATTTGAAATCAAAAACAAATTTAGTAATTTGTACATAAAAAGCATGTAACACCGAGCACGAAGCGCGAGATCCACATGTTTCGGATGTACATTTTGTTTAAAATTGTTTGAAATCTTTTCAAGTTTTAAATTATTTTTAGGAACTATCTACCGTTACGGAATTTCCCGTGAGACTAACCCCTTTCCAGCTCGTCAGGGCTAAAGTTACGGAATTTTCCGTAACTCTAGCTCAGCGTTATACTTAACCGGGTTAGTCTTACGGAAAATTCCGCAACGCTAGTCAGTGACTCATTTTTAAGCCTTTTCAATACTTCTTAATAACTCTTAAGCTTAATCGAATTTTTTCGAAAATTTTGTAATGTCATAAAATCGAAAAATTTTCCTTGAAAATCTTGTACATTCTTTTTTGATATTTTAGCAAATCATTCGAGATATTTTTAAATATTTTTCAATTTTCTCTTAGAATTAATTTTTTTAAATAAAAAATCATTTCCTTAAATTTTTTTAAAATCCTCAAAAATTTTAAAAATTTTCTTAAAATCTTCCAGATTCTTTTTCGACATATTTTGAAATCTGCAAAACTTAAAAAGCAATATTTTAAAATAAAACCTAAATCATTTGAAAATTTCCCAGAAGTCTTATTGTTTACAAATTATAATTTGGTAGCAAAATGTTTAGAAAAGAATTATTTCCCGATGTTAAAAAATCATTTACAATTAAAATTTTCTCTTTTTTCACTAATGTTTAGAAACATTCAGAAATCAATTTTATCATGAAATAAAATAACTTATTTGGAAATTTTGATTTACTAAATTCATGGAGAAAAACCGTAATTTTTATTAATAGATAAATAGATATAACCTGATTTAATATAGAGAAGGGTTCACGAATGGAATCCTTTAGTCATTTTTAAGACATGTGGTCAAAAAGTTAAGAACAGAATTGTTGCTTTTATTATTAAAGATTCATAAAAAATTTAAATTATCTTTTTAAGAAATAAGTTTTTAGAATTAAAATTCCTCATTTGGAAATTGTGATTTACAAAAGTCCAGGAAATTGAAAATTTTTAGTGATAATCATAACTCACAGTTAGTGTGATAGTGTCATTTTTTAAATTTTATATATATAGGATAATATGACATCAGTAGTGGGCCATCCTTCAGTAGTGGGCCTTTCCTCTAATTCCCACCTGAGAATATTAAATGAGGAAATGAATATTAAATTTGTTTCTTACAAGAAGCTTCTTCACTTATCAAATCAAAGGAAAACTTGAGCGACCAAACTGGAAATCACGTTATTATTAATATTTTAATAATGAGTAATACAAAATTGCTACAATACTTACAAAAGTTTGAAATTTAAAAGAGGCACTTTGGAGAATAAGAAATAATCATACAATTTGTAGCCAAAATATGGAAACTGAATTTTAGGTCCGAAGATCGGTGAAAAAGCGCGTACATTTAAATTATTAAAAAATGATGAAATAATCCAAAATTGAATAAATCATTATATAAATCATAAATTCTTAAAAATATATTTACGCAAATGCCTGTATCATTATATAATACGCGACACTCCCAGGCACATTACTTTATAATATGTAAAGGTAATGTGTTTAAATCTCCAGACGTCTCTGACATTACTTTAAAGATTAGAAAATAATAAATAAACAACTATGTTTGAAAAAACGATCGATCGATGCGCAAGTGCATAAACGTATACATGGATGCGAAAATGGTAAATTTTTGTATACTTTCTTTGAAAATATTAAAACAACAATAAAATATAACAATTTATAATAAAAATTACAAAAAAGTACAAAATTCGTCCGAATGATAGACAACAATTCTAATTTCCTCTAAATTTTTGTTATAATTTATTGTACTTATTATTATTTTCTCATAAAAATGGTTCTAGTTTTTTGTACTAATTTGTAAAAAACTTTCCACAAGGGATTAAAAAAAATTACATTTGATTCTTTTTAAATTAAATTTTGTGAAATTTCAGATTTCAATTTCAGTTCAAAATTCAGATTTCAAATAAATGTTCAAATTTGTCACTTATGGTGTATTCTTTGGGGAGCCATTAGAGTGCCTTAAAATCCTTTAAGTTTGAAAGTTATGATTGATTCTTACTCTTTGATGAATTCTGAACAAGATACTAAAACCCATCTAATTCTCGCCTGAGAATATTAGATAAGAAATTAGATATTAAACTTGTTTCTTACAAGAAGCTTCTTGACAGATAAGGTTAAATATGCTATGAAAATGTGTGGTTAATAAAGTAAAAATTGTGTAGCTTATTTCTGATGATTTTGAAAAAGAAACACTCAGAAAAAAGATTATTTGATTCAAAGAAAATCTCTTTGAATCAAAGGAAAATATTCATTGGTTCTTAGTCAAAGAAAAGCTTCTTTGATTTGAAGAAATTTCTTTGGCTCCAAGAAATGGTTTTCTGTTGCAATGAAATTTTTTTTAATTCAAAATGATTTTCTCATCCTTTTGAAGTTATTTTTAGTTAAATAATACAAACTTTGTTAAAGAAACTGTTTCATTTATTCAGAACCAATCGATACGAGTAATTTATGTTTTGCCGTGATCACGACTCACTTTGTTTAATTGTAAATTATTGTTCCAGAAAACGTAGAAAATATTTTCAGGGTGAATGAACTCAAAAAAACCAGTCTAACAAGTAATAGAATATTGCAATATAAATAGTTCAAACATATATGCAGGAATTTTCACGTTTGGTACTCGGTGGCTTTGCAGTTTCACTTGATTTATTTCTTGATTCGCACTCAATCAATCGATTCAGACTCTACGCAGACGAGAGTTATTCGAGATGATTAAGGATAATTAGTTCTTATTGTTGATGTACGATTGTACGTATTCATGCGGCAAATATATGGTACATTCAATATGGGTGATTCTCCCATGTAGAAATTGTCATCGAGATTTAGTAGGGCCCTGTATAGTTTTCCCTATTGATGATCGGGAAAAATGGAGAGGGCCGGACTAGTAGTTATGTAACGTTGTTTTAGTCAGGTTCTAGCTAGAACTTCTAAACAGGCGTTAACGAGAATACCCTTTTATTGCTTGACTTTTATCGTCTAGTCTAGACCCTTTCTACTACCCGATTAATATTTGATTAACTTTGCAGAAGTAAATGAATAAAATTCTACTGGTTGAATATATAACGTTAGATGCTTCTGACTGATAGAGTAACATCTTTTTTCTAAATTTAAAGAAAACATGACTAATTATCGCAATAATTGCTCTGAGAAAAACTCAACTATGTTCCAACTTAAAGAATCACTTTTCTTTGTCTCTCATGACGACTAAATTCACTTCACACTTGAAACAAAATATTTCACTGCACTTATTGTCACGAATTCTAGTCATTTTTGTTCAAAATTCTGATAAATGATTGGAAGAATTGATGAAATTTGAAAAAGCGAGGCGTCATGTTCAAGAACGTTTATAATAAGGACAGGAAACTCCAGTGGAGAGGGTAGGACGAGAGACGGCGGCTGGGTCGGAGCACATCCTTGTGTAGTTTCGTACTGCGCATCAGACTGTCTCGTTTTCTCTGCGAGCGAGAAAGAGTCAAGCACGTGCACTGGAGCTGCTTACACTGGTGTTTACATTTTCGACAACATTCTACATCGCGTTTTTAATGTGCCGATGTTTTAACGGTAAGAAAAGTTAATATTAAAAAAAAAAGATGCATGAAAATAAACGTCATTTTTGAATTCAGCGCATCGAAATCTATAGGATTCGATAGCCGGGGTAAAAGGGAATCTTATTTTTGGAGCGCATCTTTAGCGAGCCCAAGATTAGAAAATAGTGGCCGCAGATGATCGTTTGCGCGTGGCGCAAACGATTTTGGCTCCTGCTTGAGCTGGCGCATTATTTTTTTACGGAACTTTAAGCTTGGACGCTCCTTTTAGAAAAAAACGTTTCAATTGCGCCGTAAGGAACTTAGCGTGACCCTAACGGTAAAGTTTCATAAATTACCTAAATTACCGTGCGGGCGCAATTCCAAACGGCCCCGGGTTATGCTGGCGCTCAATTTTTCCCTTTATATAAATTAAAAAAGCTATCGAATGACACCAAATTTATTCTATTGCTCGATGAGGGA
>JAUMHM010000089.1:4871023-4886125 GCA_032362435.1 Melikaiella ostensackeni | reverse complement strand
TTTTGTTGCTGACAATTGTAGAAACATTATGAAATTTTAATTGATAATCTCCTTAACAAAAGGTAATGTCTTTTTAAAACCGTTTGTTAGTTAAACAAAATGTTTTTTGTCTTGTAAGCCCGCCAAATTTTTTTTACTTTTTTGAAGTTTTTTTTTATAGGGTGGTATATACCGAAAAGCGCGCGGTCCGTTCGCATTAAAGTACGCTTCACATGAAAATCGGAAATTTGATTTAAATATGATTGAGCACCCCTGCGCACTCGGAGTGGGCTCAGAGTGAGACGTCGGAAACACCCTAGGAGTTTCCGCATAATTTAGAATTTTGTAATTTAACAGTTTGTTGGGATTGGTAAAAAAAGTTTGAAATCCTAATGTACGACATGCTAGTGCAAAAAAATTAAAATTGAAATTGATAAATTATACACGGGCAGAATAAAACATGAGTTTCATAAAGCGAAAGGGAAGTTTTGGCAACAGAAATTAAAACTAAAAAGAAAGTACGTGTTGAAAAAATATGACGTTCATTTAGTTATTCCGGGGAAAACTAATATTTTCATCAGTGCTTTACAGCAGTGACTCTCATGAAATCCTTCGAAAATCTGATCGACGTCGGTGCCATCGGAGTTTATTGTAAGCAAATATGGTAGTTTATCGTTTTGTCGTTTTTGTCGCGAACAGTGTCATCGTGATGCCGCTAATTAAGGCGCATTTTTTATTTCGATTATTACATAAACAATAAAAAAGTTTCCGAGAAAAACGGCCTTTTCCGTAAATCTTTTTACTCTTTAGATTATCTATGCAAAAAACTAGGCAAAATGGCTTCTCAGTTTGGACTTAGTTTTACAAACGGGATTTTTTGACCATTTCCAAGGCCCTTAAGGATGTTTCGGGGTCATCCCATTTACGAATATATATTTTTCAAATTCACAGAGATGACTTGTATCAGCGTTTTGAAATTACCTGCAAATTTTCAAAACGATTCACTAACCCGATTAGAAATTATTTAAATCTAAAAATGAAGTGATTTAACATGGGCTCCTATGGGAAAAGGAATTTTTTGTACTCTTAACTAAAGATAACCAGGGGCGGATCCAGAGAGGGGCGATTGGGGTGGTCGCCCCCCCCTCCCCGAAATTTGAGAAACCAAATTAAAAATTTGAAAATTTGTATATCAGGTACATTAAGGACTTAAGGCCTCTTACTTTCCTTGACAAATCTAAGTTGCTAATTATCAGACCTTATTTTTAGAACTCAATTTAATTCAATTTAAAAAGTTCTCCTAAATCATAGGTGCCTTCCCCCTCCCATTAGGGTACTCAATAAAAATTCGAATTTTGCAAACGCTACCACCTAAATTTCTTTCTTTTGGTGAAAAAATACTTCCACAAAATATCTTATATTTTTTAAACTTTTTTTACAGGTCCCGTTAGTCCGTTTTAGGTCTGAAAATGAATTTTCTTAGTTTTCGCTTTTCATGAAATATAATTTTAAGACTAGAAAATTCTTCTTTTTATCGCCCTATAAACTATTTGTTATTTGTTGAGGAATAAGTCCTAAATTTTATGAAACAAAAAAAATGTTGAAGATATTATCGGGTTTAGAATACGAAAATATGGAATTTCATTACAATTAATTTTCTGGGATGGCTATAATTTACCAGAAAAGGATGTAAGCTAGTGAATTAATGTCCAGTTTAGTGCAGTTTCGCATTTTTATAAGTTTCGATAAGTTCTGCTTACAGATTTTATTAAAT
Source organism: Melikaiella ostensackeni (assembly GCA_032362435.1). Lineage (NCBI taxonomy): Eukaryota > Metazoa > Arthropoda > Insecta > Hymenoptera > Cynipidae > Melikaiella > Melikaiella ostensackeni. The sequence goes on along the minus strand of JAUMHM010000089.1, from coordinate 4,884,372 downwards.
TTTTAATTGCTGAAAATAAGGCTTGATATCAATAAGAATAGGAAGTGTGCCTGGTGCTGTAGAGTAAAATTATAATTTATATACACTACATGTAAAAATGATAATGGGATTAAAATAATACAAGTAAAAGAGTACAATTATTAAGCTTTTTTTGCTTGTATTATTTTAACTCTTTTATCATTTTTACGTGTGATGTAAGTCGAGGCGCAGTATATCGAGAGTTGAGTGTATTTGCATTAATTGAAAAAAATATATAAAACGCGATTATCTCGAAACTGGCCCATTTTTCGGAGGGGGGGGGGGGCACCATACTTTTTCGTAATCAGCACAATATTTTACGTAATATTCACTAAAAAAATGCGTCGCACCTAGAACGGCACACGGAATTACACCTAGCTCGGTAAACCGGCACTGGCAGTGGGTCTCGATGCGCAGCTTCTTTTGGCGACGTGCAATTATGGCGATGGAAACGGCGCGCTCAGTAATGCGTGAGAACCGCTCATTTAGCGCGAGAACTGGTTCTTGAGAGGTTATAAAATGGATGTTGTAAAGGACGAATTGCTTGAAACGAACTTTAGAGTTCAGACAAGTTATTGCAAAATTCGCCAACAGTTTTCGAAGTCTCTTTCGTCGAAACGATAAACAGCATTTTGCGTGCAAGTACTGTGGAATCAACTTTTTCCTTCTCTCTTTTTGACCCGATTCATATTCACGATTCGCAGCTTTTATTTTTATACTCTCGTTCAGTTCACTCACCTGCTTCGACATATCTGTGTCAAAAAACGAAAGTTGCTTCTGATATCGTTACATCTTGTACAAAAGCAAATTTCGATTGGAACAGCAGGCTTCAAAGTTCCACACTTTTTTACTTTTTTGATACCTTTCTTAGGGAAGGCTATTTTTTTCAATTTAAAGCTACTTTTTGATTTTTTTTTTCAGTAAAATGATATAAAAATTTATCGCACTAACAAATCACAGTTTCTAAAGAATAGAAAGTGAAAGAGAGGTATGTCTGACGAAATTACTCTACCTCAAATAAAGGAAAAAATCAGTCAAATAGAATTTTATTTGACAATTACGCGTTATCGAAAAAAGCGGATTTTTTCAAAAAATTTGTTCATGGATTGAAGTGTTTATTTATCAAATTCTCATGTAAAATTATGTAAATATGAAATTTCTAACACTTGTTTTTAATACAAAATTCAACTATTGAAAATTGAAGAAAATAGAATTTTCAATAGTTAAATTTTCAACAGTTGAATTTTAATTAATTAGGAATAGGATAGAGAAAGACAAAAAATGTTTAATAGTTTTCAATCAACATTAAAAATTCATTTTTTGGTTCAAGATTCATCATTTTAGTTGAATTTCGTCTTTTTGATTTGAAAATTCAGTTCTTTTGGTTAAAATCTTTTCATTTGGTTGAGAATTTAATTACTTTGTTGAGAATTTATCAATTTTCTGAAAAAGTCATCCTTTTTCCTTAGAAAATTCGTCTATTTTGTTGAAAGTTCAACTGATTTGATTTTAAATTGATTTTGATTTTAAATTGATTTTGATCTTGCATTTTATTTGATTTTCAACAATTAAAAATTCAACTCTTTTGTTTTAATGATAATTCGTCTTTTTGGGTTCAAAGTTCAACTGTTTTGTTGGTAATTTGTCTTTTTGGGTAGAAAATTCAAACTATTTTGATAGAAAATTGAACTATTTGGTTATAAATTAACTTTTTTGTTGAAAATATTCTCGGGTTGAAAATTAAACTGTTTTGAAGAAAATTAGTCTTTTTGGTTCAAAACTACAACAATTTGGTTGAAATTGTTATTCTTTCTGGACTAAAAAATTTTTTTCGGTGGAAAATTCAACCCTTTTGTTAAATTTGGTCTTTTTGGTTTGGAACTTCATCTCTTCTGGTAGAAATTTCTTACAATCAACTTTTTTGGTTAAAAATTCAACTGTTTGGTTGAAAATTAATCTGTTTTAGTTGAGGATTCAACTATTTTGTTAAAAATTCGTCTTTTTTATTGAATTCAACTATTTTTTATTTGAAATCAAATCTTTCTTTGTCGAAAATTTAACTACTTGGTTGAAAGTTGAACTACTTTGTTAAAAAATCATTTTTTTGGTTAATTTTTTTTTTTGGAGTTGGAAATTGAACTATTTGGTTTCAAATTCATGTGTTTTGTTGAAAATTCATCTTTTCTGGTTGAAATTAATTCTTCGTGGTTGAAAATTCAACTACTTGGTTGAAATTTGAACTCCTTTGTTAAAAATTCTTTTTTTTGGACATTCATCATTTTAGTTGAAAATTCATCTCTTAGGTTGAAAATTTACCCTTTTTACTCAAAAATTTATGTATTTTGTTGAAAATGTTTAATCAAATAGTTGGATTTTCAACTAAAAACGATCAATTTTCAACCAATAATTGAACAGTAAAAAATTTCAATAAAAAAATTAATTTTCAACATAGTATTTCAATTTCCAACCAAGTAGTTGAATTTTCAATTTAAAAAATGAATGTTCAACTAAGCAATTGAATTTTCAGTCAAGAGAGACGAATTCTCAGTGAAAAATGTAACAGTGGATACTTCAACCAAAAAATATCGTATTTTAAAATAAAGAATAGTTGAACTCAACCAAAAAAGACGATTTTTTAAACAAAAATGTTAAATTTTCAACTAAAGAGATAAATCTTTTGCCAAAAAATTTTTTTTTAACAAAGTGGGTGAGTTTTCAACAAAATAATTAAATTTTGACCAAATAATTTAATTTGTTACCAAAAAGGATAAATTCTCAACCAAATAGTTGCATTTTTGACCAATAAAGATTAATTCTTGAACTGAGAAGACGAATTTAAAAAAAAGAGTTGAACATTCCACCAAGAAAGATTTTTTAGTCAAGAAAAAAATGCAACCACATTGTTGAATTTTTAATCAAATACTTGAATCTTTAATCAAAAATGAAGAATTCTGAATTAAAAATGTTATAGTTGATACTTCAACTAAGAAAGATTTTTATTTTCAGCAGAACAGTGGAATTTTACACGAAATTGATGAATTTTTGACCAAGTAGTTGCATTTTCAACCAAAAAGATTAATTATCAACCAAGTAATAGAATTTTCAATAAAAAAAGACGAATTCCCAATGAAAGATGTAATAGTTGATATTTCAACCAAAAAATATTTTATTTTAAATAAAGAATAGTTGAGTTCAACCAAAAGAGACGAATTTTTTGAGAAAAAAGTTGAATATTCAACCAAAGAGATAAATCTTCAACCAAAAAAATTAATTTTTAACAACGTAGTTCAATTTTCAATTAAGTAGTTGTATTTTGAACATCTGAGAGCTTACATGAACGACCCGTAGCCATTTTTGTGTTTTTCAAATCGTTTCTTTTTAACTTACATACTTTACTTATAACTTAACTTATAAAAATACATTTAAACAAATTCAAACATGAGCTTTTTTCAATTCTGTTGTTTATCTATTTTTCAATCTTTGATCTTTTCGAATTTTTTTCTTATATATTTTTATCAGTAGAGAATGCTAAAGTGTTCAACAGACTTTTCAAAGCTAGCTAAAAAAAATGCTTAAAACACAAACATGACTACAAACCCATATGATATAAAAAATTACTAATAATAAATGACATCGCCTTTTTTTGGGGGAAGAAATCCTCTTTTTCAACTAAGATTGAACTACTGGCCCGCTGTGATCCCTCTTATAATTATGTACTCTTAATATTTTTTCAAAGATCGAAATGAAATCTGTTTTCTTATGAATATTTTTATGTACTAAAATAGAACACAAAAAAACTCACAAATCAAAAATAGACTTCCAACTACGTCCTTTCCGGCTCATTAGAGAAAATTGTACAGTAAATGTACAACAAAATGAAAAGAGAGAGAGAAAAAGAAAGAGACAACCAAACTAACCACTCACTCAACATGTTTCGAAGCCAGACTTCCTCATCAGGGATAATTGATAGGAAAACTAGTTATAAATAATGAAAACTACATTAATTAAATTAAAATATTGACCTGAAAATAAAAATAAATAAATTAATATCAAATGTTCTGTGGTCAATTTTTCTGCTTTCTTGTGAATGTCAAAAATCTTTTTTTGAAAAAACCTCATGGTTCTTACATTGTATCAAAATTTCAATCTAATTTTTTTACTAGTCGCATAAAATTCATGGACATTTTTCATTTCTTAGCCGGTTTCCCAATCACATCCATCCCATTTTCCCAATTTCTATCAATTTTACTGAACTCCATAATACCAAAGAGGAACAAACAGAGTTCCAAGTGTGAAGTTATAAACGGCCCAGCATCGACAAAAGTGTTGACAAATTTCGGCTGCCAATATTGCGCCGTTGTTGAAATGATAACTCCAGAATGCACTTGGCGGCCAATGCTGGCCTAAGCGCTGGCCGCCATTACTTGGCCGTCATTGGCTGCCATCATTGGCCGTCACTGGCCACCATCATTGGCCCAAGAATGGGTGCCGATACTGTCGCGAAGTTCGGCTGCCAATATCTCGCTGTTTTTAAAATGATAACTTCGGTATGCACTTGGAGGCCAATGCTGCCCAAGCGCTGGCCGCCATCACTTGCCTGTCATCACTCGCCTGCCACTGGCTGCCGTTGTCGGCCCGAACTTGGTTACCAATGTCGCACCGATGCCGGAATGATAACCAGGGTGTCTAGCGTCCTGGAAATCCTTGAAAACCTGGAAAAGTCCTTGAATTTTACTCATGGTCCTGGAATTTTCATTCCCTCAAAGGAAAAATACGTTTTTAAACTTATTTTTTGCTTTACCGTCACGCTTTATTTAATTGCCATCTATGGAGAACTGCCATCATGGAGGAGTGCCATCACAGAGGCCGCAGTCTCATTTCAAGGAACTGTGTCCTGATCTAGATGACAAGAGTGCAAAAATGACTTTAAAGTGAGCCAATCAGGATACGTGTCTGCAAAAAAGTCTCACTTCTCCTCATCGATATAGAGTATCAGGCTGGACTCCCCAAACTCAGAGCAGATGTCGCCACTAGTTAAGGCTCCTTAGGGCGCATGATTTCTATAATTTTGTATCGTTCATGGCGATCAGGATGATCAGCTCTTGGTTAAGCTTGGCGTATGTGTGGAAAAATAACCTTCATTGCGCATGCCCGAAATTTCAGCGAATAGCTATTTACCATGAATAATAGAAAATGCTAGAAAACGTGCGCTCTAAAGAGCCAAAAGGAGTAGCGACATCTGCTCTGAGCTTTGGGAGTTTCGGTGAAATATCGTTTTCAGTGCATAAGCAGGGAGAGAATTGTGCTATCTTTCTGATTTTCCAGTACAAAAATGATTTTTGCGACCGTGAATTGGTTTTTTGTCTATTTATAATTTTTAAATCACTTAAAAAATAATATAGTGTCCAAAATTTGAGGTTGAGGTACCCAGGGTTCCATTAGAGCGGATCATGGCAGCCATAGTTCTAACGTCACCCAAACCTCAAATTTCGGAAATTATATTTTCTTCTGTTGCATTGCAAAATGCAGGGCTGGGATCGTGCTACTTTTTCGACTTCTTTCAAGTTTTTTGACTTAAATGAAAAATGCGACTAATCGACTTCTTCCGTTTTTCTCAGAAGCTCGCTACTTAGTTTCAATTTTAGTCACATTGAAACTTATAGATTTTGAATTCAAAAGCAGAAAATATATTCACCATTTTCATTGAGAACACTAAAGATTGAATAATTTCTTATTGGAATTTTATAATTAGACAATTTTGAATTAATAACGTTTGAAATCGAATAATTTTTAATTTAATTATTAGAAAATGAATAAATTCATATTTAAATTAGGCTGGACACCCAAAGCTCAGAGCAGATGTTCGCCACTCCTTTTGGCTCCCCAGGGCGCATGTTTTTCTAGCATTTTATATTATTCATGGTGAACAGCTATTCGCTGAAATTGCAGACATGCGAATTGGAATTTATTTTTCCACGCATGAGCCGAGTTTAGCCAATAGGTGATCATTCTGATCGCCACCTATTAGGAGCTATTCGTTCAATTTCTCAAACTGTTTCTTATGAAGTTAGTTTAATTTTAATTATTTTATCTAATTTATTATTTATTGAAAGATTTAATTTAATAAATTTAATAAAGTTTCAATATTACTTAATATTTATATTTTATATATATCCCATAATATTAATATTTTTAGTAAGAATTATTGCAGAATTAAATCGAACTCCTTTTGATTTAGCTGAAAAATTATAAACATGCGCCCTAAGGAGACAAAAGTAGTGGCGACCTCTTTTTTTTATATTCTTTATTCATATTTAAATGGAAGTATTTAAAAGTGTGATGTCCAAATTTCATCGTTATATTCTTTGTTTTCTTTTAATCACCAAGAATTTCGTCGTTAGTTTCCATAAGATTGTGAAGAAGTTTTATAGATTTAAGGGGATTTAAACAAATTGGAGAGTTTTGCAGGGATTTTAGAGGACTGCAACATAATTCAAGGGTTTTAAATAAATTTCAGTAGATTTCAACAGATTTCAAGGGACTGCAAAACTTGTACGGTATTCTAAAAGATTTCAATGAATTCCAGAAAATATCAAATACTGCAAGGGATTTTAAGAGGCTTAATTAGATTTTATGGGATTTTATCAGTTTCAAGGGATTTTCAAGAGTTTGGGGAATTATAAAAGATTCCAAGGAGTTTAACGAGATTTCAAAATTTTTTAGGCTTCTCAAAGAATTTCGTAGGATGTCGGAAAATTTCAAAGGATTTTAAAAAGGTATCCAGTTTATCAATAATAAAAAAAAGTTCCAAAGGATATCAACCGAGTGTGACGTAATGATAGAATCTTCTATACCTCTCGGATCACGGATTTTTCTACTGAAGTTTATGTATAATTTATAAATAATTTTATAAATTAAATTATACGTATTTTTTCCAATAAAGTTCATTGTAAAAATTGAAAAAAGGTACCTGGAAAAATTATTATTTTTTGACCTGGAAAACCTGGAAAAGTCCTGGAATTTTTCTGTTGAGAAACGCTAGGCATGCTGTGATAACTATGGCCTGCACTTGGCGGCCAATTCTGTTCCAATACTGGCCACCATCACGTGCTTACGACTGGTTCCCGTTAAATGTAATCATTACTAATTGGTGGCTCATAATACTAGCCTAAGACTGTAGTCTGTACAATATGTCTAAATGCATAAAGGCAGGCAGAATCAAAAAGAGTTTTGGATTTCGTATAAGTAAATTCAGTCTTGTCATCATACTGTCCCATCTAAATCTCTAACATTTTACTTTGCACATAATATTATTACCGATTGGGAGCACTTATTTATCATATGTGCATGTTTTTACTATTAAAACTTATCGAATGAATAAGAGGGAATATTAAAACGATTTCCATGATAGATTTTCTGTTTGTGTGAACAGATTATCAGTCTGGCATTAGGACAATATACACGTCAAAAATTGGGGTACATCACTCAACTTTATCCTGAAAATATAGTTTGCACGAAACGTAGATCTACTTTTCGGAACCTTTAATCACTTAAAAGCGTAAAAAAGTACTAACGTATAACCTGCAATGGATAAAGATTACGAGGAGTGGCACGGAACGTTCGAAAATCGTCGATCTCAATATTGGCCATGTTGACTTGTTGAGCTCTTGCGCAGACGGTACAACGCAGTGCGCTGATTGGCTGTAGTTATTTCGTAAAAATGACACTTGGCCCAGTAATTCACCTTTGCGCCTGTGGTTGGCCGGAGTAAAGTTGACTTTTGAACCATTAATAGGCCGAAGCTGGTCCTAACTATGGTTTTTCCATTTCCAAGATGGTAAAAGTGACATTTGGTTCGGTATAGGGCCAACATCATTATCCGACTGATGACTCCCAAAATCGGAGCGATACTGGGCGGAATTTCAGCAGAAGATCAGCAAATTTAAATAGCCGACAAAGGCTGTCGGTGCTGACCAAGCATTGGGATGATTTAATCGCTAAGGTTGGCCCAACATCATTAGCCGACTGATGGCTCCCAAAATCGGGGCGATACTGAGCCGAATTTCAACGGAAGATCAGGAAACGTAAATAGCCGACAAAGGCTGCCGGTGCTGATCCAGCAGTGGGCCGATTAAACCACTGAGGTTGGCCCAGTATCATTAGCCGACTGTTGGCTGTCAAGATTATTACAACGTTTGAAGGACGAAATGAAAAATAAACGACCTCACTTGGCGAAGAAAAAAATATTGTTTCACCACGACAACGCACCTCCCCATAGGTCGGTCGTTGCGATGGCTAAAATCAACGAATTGAAGTTGAAATTGTTCCCCCATCCACCATATTCACCAGATTTGGCCCCCAGAGACTGTCATCTGTTCCCTAACCTTAAAAAATGGCTCGGAGGTAAAAAATTTCAGAGCAATCAGGGAGTCATCGATGCTGTAAATGAGTATTTTGAGGGACTAGACGAATCGGTCTATAAAAATGGCATCACTGCATAAGAGCACCGTTATGAGAAATGTATTAGTCTTGAGAATGATTATGCTGAAAAATGAAGTGAAAAAAAAAGAAAAAAGTTGTTTTTCCTTATCAGGCCGGAAACTTTTCACCCCACCCTCGTACCTGAAAAAGATTAAATAGGAGAGCAAACGGAATAGAGTGGTGAGATTCAGAATTGGAAAGGAGTAAGAGTAGAGTGTATAGATATGAGCAGGAATCATGGTTGCATGTGGCAGAGAGAATAAAGTGGATTTTGAATAAAAATGGTCAGGGTGAGGAATGGATGGAGAAGCTGGAAGAGTTGAGAAAGTTAGATGATTGCGAGGGGTGAGGAAAAGCCATGAAATGATTCCTAAAGAAGGAGAGTAATGAAGTAGTATTGCGGAATAGAGCTACAAATTTTTGATTCGTAAGAGGTAAGAGGAAACGGAGGCCCAGCGGAAGGTGGCAAGCGTCTAGAAGTGAGAATAGTGATTAAGTCGATATGTAAGAAATAGTTGGTAAGAGAGTAAATAAAGATTGTTAATAAGAAAACATGTAATGGTTCTCTAAAGACTCTTAAGCCCGTAATAGGGAGAGATTATAATCAAAATAAAGAAGAAAAAAATTTGTTTTATAAAAATGATACTTATCTAACTGAGCTTAACAAATATTTTAGCAATCTGAGGGTTTTCCTTAAACTTGTCAATTTTCTCTAGTGTATTTTGTAAGTAGAAAACTTTCAGATGAACAAAATATTTTTGTAGGCTTAGCTAGACAAATATATGTATTTTTTAAATGGACACATCTCTGTATTTTAGAAATTTGCTGCATTTACATTTTTTACTCTCTAGACATATCAAGTTTTTTTCGTGACGAATTTTTATGAGCAAAAAGTCCGCAATATATCACAAAAACCTCTTCTCATTTCTAGGTGTTATTTTAAAGTGAAATTTATAGATGATCAGTCAAATCGACGGATTAATCAATGAAAACCGTTACCGATGTAAATCAGTGACCTGAAAAATTCTAAATCGAAATTTAGAAAGTTTTTACTTGAAGAATATGAATGATTGTTTATTTTCAGAATGATTATTTAAATTTGAAGATGAACTTGAATTTTTTTAAATGTTGGCATGACTTTTAACTGATTTTAAAATATTCTAGAAGCCATGAAACTTTCGGTTCATTTTTAAATAATTACATTGGAAGATCTGAGTTTATTCATGGTTCATTTATAGTCTATAATGGTTTTAGATCGGAAATTATAATGCTTTCTGAATATGAATGTTTTAACTGCATGGCATCACAATGATTATTTCTTCTATTGTTATTCGCAGATTTGACGCACTGCACGGACGAATATATTACGCGCTTCCTGTTGGCGCGGAAGTACAGAACTGAACAAGCAGCTGCCCTGATAGCAGCTTATCAGGCACAAATTGCCCACCGACAAGATATTTTTGGAAATCTTACTGCTCGAGATCCAGCCCTTCAACGTGCTCTCAGAGCTGGCATTCCTGGTGTTCTTCCCGCTCGTGATAAGTAAGAAAATAGAAGATATAGGGAAGAGATGCCTAAATTTTGATTGATTCCGAATCATTCCGAATTATTCCGAACCCGGTATCCGAATCAATCCGATCCAATCCTAAAGAGTTCTCAATTTTGTTCGATCCAAATAAGTTGAATCTTAATCCGACTCAATCCGATTCAATTCGAGCCAATCCGAACCAAATTTTCGATCTGATTAAATCCGAATCAATCTGAACTCGGATTGGTCTAAACCGATTTTCAATTCAAATGAATCCGATTCAATCCGAACTCGGATTCATTCGGATTCATTCGGGCTGAAAATTCAGCATTTATCAATCCGAGTTCGGATTCATTCGGATTGAAAATGTGGTTCTGATTGGTTCGGATTGATTCGGATTAAATCGGATGAAGTCGGATTAATTTTTAACCGTTTTGCGTCGATAGAAATTGGGAACTTTTTTCGTATTGGTTCGGATTTATTCGGATTCGTTCGGATACATATTTTGGAATAATTCTAAATGAATTGGAATGAGTTCCTATCTGAAACTTTCGCCATGGAAAAGCGACTGCTGAAATTATAGTTTGATGTTTGATTTATAAAGTGCGTGTGCCTCAAAGTTCAGAAAATGGTTAAAGGTAATAAGTTTTCATGCTCAAAAAAATGTCAAATGGGCCGTCTTAGGAACCTGCTTTCCGAATTATTCCAAAATCTGCATCCGAACCAATCCGAATCACTCCGAAAAAGTTTTTCATTTTGTTCGATTCACATCGGTCAAAAATCAATCCGACTCAATTCGAACTTCCAATCCGTATCAGTACGAACCAAATTTTCAATTCGAATGAATTCGAGTCTATCCGAACTCGGATTCGTTCGGATTTATTCAAATTGAAAATTCAGTATATATCAATCCGATTTCGGATTCATTCGGATTCAAAATGTGGTTCGGATTGATTCGGATTGGAAGTTCTGGTTAAATCGGGTTAATTTTTAACCGATTCGCATCGAACGAACTTGAGAACTCTTTTGAATTGGTTTCGATTTATTCGGATTCGTTCGGATACATATTTCGCAAAAATTCTGAATGCATAATAAGGAATAAATTACTATCGAAACTTTCGCCATGGAAAACCGACTGCCAAAATGATAGTTTGATGCTTGTCTTATGAATTGAAAATGCCTCAATGTTCAGAAAATGGTTAAAAGATAATAAATTTTTATGTTCAAAAAAATATGTTAAATGGGCCGTCTCAGGACCCTGGTTTTCTATGACGGGCTCTTCCTGGCGAAAGTTTCGGATAGAAATTCATTCCGAATCATTCCGAACGAGTCCGAATTACTCCAAAATATGTATCTGAAGCAATCCGAATTAATCCAAACCCATCCGAAAAAAGTTCTCAATTTCGTTCGATCCAAATCTTAGTGTTTGCATCAGTGGAATTTCACTGTTGATAATCAAAATAAGTAAAAAAATAGTAAATATAATCCCTATATTTAAAGAAGTAGAATTTCACTGAATTAATATCATGGATTTAAATCAGTGAAAATTTACTTAAATGTCAGTCACTGATTCATCAGTAAAAAAAAACGAGAGAAATTGTCAGTAATTCAGTAATTTATTTACTGCGAAAATCAGCGAATTTCCATTGATTGAAATCTTGAGAAATGAGTTACTAATTCTCATTGTCTGAATCAGTGGAATTTCAATTATAATAATCAAGATAAGTGATAAGTAAAAAAATAGTAGATATAGTCCTTATATTTGAATCAGTAGAATTTCAATGACATATTATCCTGGTTTAGAATCAGGGAAAATTCACTGCATTTTCAGTCGTTCTTCACTGATTAATCAGCTGAATTTCCCTTACTGATGACAGCAAATTCAATATTTTTACTGGGAAATCAGCGAATTCCCATTGATTAACATCCCGATAAATAAGAGACTGATTCTTAATTTTTGAATCAGTGAAATCTCACTTTTAATCTGAGTACTTTTAGACATTTTGAATCAGTGAAAATCCGTCCCAAATCAGTGAAAATTCACTGAAATGCTAGAAATATTTCACTGATTCATTTGTCTGAAAAACGGCAACTGGGAAGTTGAAAGTTAGAAATGTACTGAAAATTTGAATCGTTTTTCTCTAAATTCGAATCAGTAGAATTTCACTGGAACTCAGTGATGTACTTCTGGCTATTTGAATCAGTGAAGCTTCACTGAGAATCATTGATTATTCACTAAAACTTCAGTCATACATCACTAGTTTTTAGTAGAAAATGTTACTTAAATTCCAGTGACGCTTACTGAAACTTCAGTAACTTTTTCTACTGAGAAATCAGCAAAAAACCACCGAAATTTCAGTGAATTTTCACTGATTCAAATAACTAGAAGTATGTCATTGTTTCTCAGTGAAATTTCTCTTATTCAAATTAAGACAGTTTTTTACAGGGTCTCATTAAAAGCAACTGAAATTTTGTTGATTTCCAATGTCTTTTCACTGATTAAAATCTTCAAAATATAAGTAACTGATCCTTTTGTTAGTGAAATTTGATCGACTTAAATTTAGAGAGAAATGAGGGAGACAGTCATCTAAATTTGGCTCATCATTAGTTCAGTTTAACTAATTGTTATAGCATATTCCACTAGTTATATTGTTTCTTCACTCGGTATTAAATTTGTTGAAGTCTTTTTTTGGTTATTATGTAAGCCCCCCCCCCCCCATCTCAAAAAAGTAATTTAAAAATGCCAAAAAATTTTCCAACATACTTGTTCAGTGTTAGTTTTTCAACATAACTTCACGATTGTGGAGTAGATAACTTCACAATAACCAAAAAAAAAGATTGCGAAAAATTCTCACACTGAGTGGAGAACAGGTATCGGCCAGTGGAGTATGCTATTACTCAAATTTAGCTAAACTCAGCCTTACGGAGTAGGCCCATTTCCGGTGGATGTTCACGAACTAATTTTTTCACAATATTAAAAAATTCCAATTTAATTCTATTATTTATATATACGAGGGCCGTTTGCGAAGTAAGGTAAATTTCCCGCTATATTGCGTCAAAATAAATTTTGTAGTATATGGAGGTTAAGAAGGTGTATGCGAGATGGGTGCCGCGATCGCTGACTACTGATCAAAAACGGAACCGAAAAGACGTTTCAGCGCTGTGTTTGGTGAAGTTTAATCGGAATCTGCAGGAACCTTTTTGCGTCGATTCCTAAATGTGGATGAAACCTGGATCCACGACTATACACCCGAGACAAAGCAGCAGTCAAAGCAGTGGGTACTGCCTGGTGAATGTGCGCCAAAGAAGGCGAAGACTGTTT
>JAUMHM010000089.1:4859842-4871008 GCA_032362435.1 Melikaiella ostensackeni | reverse complement strand
CAACTAGATTTTCTGAACAAATTAATCAGAAATTTTTTAACCAGATGCTTCTAGTACCTTTAACTAGAACTTTTTTTTGAGTGTACTTAAGCCATTCCTGATTATTATGCAACTTTTTTCCCCTATATATATCTACTTCCGAAATAAATTCAAGTAGCCTCAGAATGTAAAAAAAAACTTTTTACCAGACAAAATGAACCAGACTTAAGTAACAAGAATTTTCGGGTTATATCAACTAGATTTTCTGAACAAATTAATCAGAAATTTTTTAACCAGATGCTTCTAGTACCTTTAACTAGAACTTTTTTTGAGTGTACTTAAGTCATTCCTGATTATTATGCAACTTTTTTCTCCTATATATATATCTACTTCCGAAATAAATTCAAGTAGTCTCAGAATTTATGATTTCTTTACCGGAAGTGAAGCTTTTTTTTATCCTCATACTCTTGAGAATTAAAATGTGTCCTTCTTAGAGAGACATTTCCTCTTCAATAACTGAGAAGGAAGTTCATACATATACAATATACATATACACGTACGAGAAAGTGCAGGAGAAGAGAGAACGTGCCTTTTATATGAAAACATGATGAAAACGAATTTACCACAGCAGCTGTATTTACCATTTAATGAACCTTGACCGCAAATGAGCCTCTGATTCCGGCTCTTTTATCGTCAATCGATGACAGGTATTGCAGGTATTGTTGCAGTAAATAAGAATTATTTTACGCACGTACGGTTTTGCAACATGTGTTGGCCTACGTGCAGATATACCAGTAGCCGATGTCAACGCTTCCATTGACATTCGAAAAGAGGTTGATCTGATGCAGAAATGTATTAAATTCAAGGTGCCTTTCAAATTTGAATTCTATTCACGTCTGCTTCATTTTTTCTCACTTTATTCATGTACTTTATGAATGAGAATCAGTGAAAATGGTCTAATTTAATGTTTAGTGAAATATGTCTATAATTCACTATTAAGTTTTCTACAGAATGGCCAACTGACCACTCATCTAATGAAAACAAATCCTTGAAGATCAAGTTAAGGAAAGATTGAAAAGAGCGTATATAGCAATAAAAAAGATTTGGGGTATAGGGTAGAAATTATTTAAAGATGATTTTACAAGAAAAATGATAATGTTTGAGGCGTTGGTATTAAGTTTACTAATGCATGGGTGTGGGGATTTGGGGAGGGGGGAAGGAATATAAAGAAGTAGACACGTTACATGAAAAGTACATTAGATGGACTCTGGAGTGGACAAATGTACGCTATGGTATATCGTGTTGAAGGAGGTATCCGTGTGGAAAAATTGCATGGCAGTTTGGTGTCAGGTATAGCCCAGGTCAGGCTCTATCCAGACTGTCTAGTCTGGAAGATCTGATCTGGTACAGATTAGCGCCAGATCTGGGTCAGGTCTGACTTTATCTAGACCTTTTAGTCTAGAAGGTCTGATCTGGCCCAAGACTCGTGCTGATCAGCTATCACGGAACAAAAAAAGTTTTAAGTGCTATCAAAAAAATTTTCCTCAAAATATTTCGAAAAAGTAATAATAGAACTAAAATAATAGAAAATAAAAAGTTCACACTATCAAAACAAGAATTTTTTTCTTATCACCTTGACATTCTAGTCTGGACCAGGTTTGGCGCTGATCAGCTAAATCAGCGGCTCACCGACCTTCTAACTAGTGGCTGACCAGTAGAGGTCTCAAAAATAAAGGAGGTCCGAACCACGACTTGCATTTTCGACTTCTTTGTTCCTTTTGGGTTAAAAATAAATTACGTGGAAGGAAAAATAAATCGGATAATACGAGGTCATTTGATAAGTAAGGTAAATTTCCCGCTAGATGGCGCCAAAACGAACTTTGTACTATATGGCCAAGAAAGAGCACCTTTCAAACTAATTTCTACGAAGCCTTAGCCAAAACCGACGTTTAGTTTGCGTTTGGCATACGTTTGAATGCCGAGTCAGACAAAGTTTACGGGGAGTCTGCTCCTTCGTTGAAAACCGTTTATTTTTGAATAAACGAATTTAAACATGGCCGAACTAGAAACTAAAGACGAAGCGCGCTTCGGACGTCCAACTAAGGTCACCACATCGAATATGGTGGAAAAAATTCATCATCAAGGTGCGTGAGATTCCTAAAACTGTAGACATCTCCACTGAACGAGTCTATAACATCTTGCACGAAAAACTGAAGGTTAAAAAGGTGTGTACAAGATGGCGAAGTTTAATCGGAATCCGCAGGATTTTTTGCATTGATTCGTGACTGTGGACGAGACCTGGATCCACCACTATACTCCCGAAACAAAGCAGCAGTCAAAGCAGTGGGTATTGCCTAGTAAAAGTGCGCCAAAGAAGGCAAAGACGGTTTTGTCAGCTGGGAAGGTGATGGTCACAGTATTTTGGGATTCCCAAGGAATTATCCTCATTGATTACTTGGAGAAGGGTGACAATAGAATAGAAACGTACTATGCAACATTACTGAAACGATTGAAAGCCAAGCTACAAAATAAAACGGCGACGATTGGCGTACAAAAAAATGCTGTTTCATCAGGGGCAGTTGCATGAATCTTAGATGCATTCATCTCTGAATTTAAGTCATCTTGATTGAAGTCCTTTCTAGAATTTCCGTCGACTCGCATTCGCTGACGAGTGATTCCAAAGGGTAGAGAGAGGGGGGGGGGGCAGTGAGCGCAGTGGAGTTGAGCAGTACCGTAGCTACAAAGCAGGCAGTTTAAACACTCGCGTGCATATTTCGTTTTTATTTTTAATTACACGCGAAAAATTCTCTCAACATTGATTAGTCTCCATTATTAAAGAAGATCCATCCTTTATGGTAACAAAAATCTACATTTGTACAAAATACAGTTTATTAATATTATGCATTCCTACTGGAAATGGTTCATGCGGCCCTGATTGTTTACGTCAAACAAATTCTTGGAAGAGTCTCACGGTCATCGCAGGCTAAACCCGAAACCCGACATAAATCCAGAGTTGAGTGCAATATATTTTTTAAATACTTCATTACCGAGGATAAATATTTTTAAAAACGTATCAAAACCCCTATTGAAATAACTGTGAACTTGACACGTCACATATTAGGAAAAAACTGTTCCAGTCAATCCTGGTGCAACAACCCATTGGTTTGGATTACATTCAGTAAAATACAGAAAAGAATGTCCAAATTAACGAGTCTATTGCAGAGCAATTCTAAATTTGAAGTGTTTTCAAATTGTAAGGTAAACATTTAAAATTGAACAATGTCAAGTTAAACCCCTTTGAAGTTGAATATTTTTAATATCAATGCGCTTGGAAAATAGTAAATGGTTTTTACCATTTAACAATGCTAAGCTGAACTCTGAACGCCTTTTCACTGTAATTTAGTAAATATTACTATTTGACATTGTAATTTCAACTGGTCCTTTTTCGAAAAGCAATAAATTGTCCGGGCTGCTTGTAACAACATAAACTGCCCCACCCACTCTCAACGGGGTTTAGCGACTTACGTTTTTACGAATGCGGCCGATGGTGGTTTATGTTGTTACAAGCAGCCGTGACGATTTATTGCTTTTCAAATAGGAGCAGTCGACTTCAGCAAGGAAAGTCGTAAACGCGGCTAATTTCACGCTGTGATATCCACTAAATTCCAAGAAAAAAATATTCAAAGTTCCGGAAGCCAAAAATTCAGAATTTACAGGTTTTGATACTAACATAGTGAAAATTCCCCCAAACGTTTTCACCGTGTGAGATTTTTTCTTCTAATGATTTATCATTTTTCTGGATTGAAACAAAAAATTGTTCTGGAAACAACTCGAAAAAGGCCTGGCATTTCAATGAAGGTGAAAGTTCCTCAACTCTTCCGCAACCCTGCAATTAATAATCTTGTAATATAGTCTTCTCTTATAAGTATACGTACCGATAAGGTTTATCTTACTCCAGCTTTTGTTCTTCCAGACAACAATGAACTTCGGCCTCATTGAATTTTATTATAAGATCTGATGTCGAGATGAAGAGGATATAATTAACTACAATTTTTTTCATTTTTCCAATGTGGTATGGGTCATTTTTACATCATTTAAGTTTCTACGTCATTAATTTTTATTGCGGACTGTAGTTTTTAACTATATATCGCATTTTTTTGAACACTTAATCGGATGTAAACTATAAATTTCTCATTCAAACTCTAACATAAAAGCGTTTTTGCTTTAGATTATTTCCTTTAATGGTACCTTTTCTTAAAAAATAGTATGTATCAAGTACATATTTCCAATTACAAATAGTTTTACTAGCCTATTTTAAAGAATATCAAGAATTTCAATCAATGGACATATTTCAGAAAATGGCCAACATTAATGAAAAATTGATAATGGAACATCGCCGAATCAAGGTGCGTAATATTTCTAAGGCTCTAGGCATCTCTACTGAACGAGTCTATAACAACTTGCACGAAAAACTGTAGGTTAAGAAGGTGTATGCAAGATGGGTGCCACGATTGCTGACTCCCGATTAAAAGCGCAACCGAAAAGACGTTTCAGCGCAGTGTTTGGCAAAGTTTAATCAGAATCCACAGGACTTTTTGCGTCGATTCGTGACTGCGGACAAAATCTGGATCCTCCACTATACACCCGAGACAAAGCAGCAATCAAAGCAACGGGTACTGCCTGGTGAAAGTGCGCCAAAGAAGGCGAAGACGGTTATGTCAGATGGGAAGGCGATGGCCGCAGTACTTTGAGATTCCCAAGGAATTATTATCATTGATTACTCGAAGAAGGGTAAAACTATAACAGGAACGTACTATGTATCATTATTGGACCGTTTGAAAGCCGAGCTACAGAAAAACGGCCACGATTAGCACATAAAAAAGTGCTGTTTCATCACGTCAACGCATCGGCTCACACCTCCGCAATCGCAATGGCAAAAAAATACGAACTGGGCTCCAAATTAATTCTTCGTCCACCCTATTCTACAGGCTTGGCTCCGTGCGACTTCTTTCTGTTTCCCTGCTTGAAGACCTGGCTCGGTTGGAAGAGAATTTTGTTCAGTGAAGAAGTAATCGATGCCGCAAATGCGTATTTTGCAAACCTCGAGAAATCTTACGTTTCTGAAGGGATGGAAAAATTGGAATCTCGCTGGACTATGTGTGTAGCCTTAAAGGAGACTGCACTGAGAAATTATGGCAAACTTGAAAAAAAAAATTTTACTTGCTTTTCTACCAAACTTATCAAGCGAATCTCTTATTACGGCGCAGCGTAAAATACAAATTTCAGACAATAAAATACACAGCGGTCCTATTCTTCTTCTTCTTTTTACCTAAAAAGCAACTTTTTAACTAAAAAGCAAAATTTGGTCTGGAAAACTCTCAAAAAACAAGGTTTTCTTGATTCAGTTCAAAATTATTAGTTTCGCAGCGTGTCTAGCGAAATTTCGTTTTCAAATTCCCGGCAAATGACCGGATTTCCCGGATCAGAATTAACGTTTTTTCCGGGTTTCTCTTGAGATGTATGTGTCTCAATTACCCACCTCATTATTAGTTTAAAAAATAACTGAAAGATACTAGAAAAGTTTTTCACCAATTAATATTCTTTTATCAGGATTGTTATCATTTTACTAAGAGGACCGGTTTAGTATAAATTTTAGAGAAAACAGTTTGAAATAAAAAGTCAAAACATCATGTGTATCAGAAGAATGAGACATTTATTATGTACTTCTAAACTGAAATTACAAACAAGTCAAAACGAATTTTTGAAGGCATGCACAGTGGGACAAAACTGGATTTTCTTGGACAAATCAGTCTACAGGTCATAATTTTCATCCGATTTGAACGTTTTTCATAGAATTAAAGCTGATTGAATTTTACAGAGACCTCTCAAGGTCGATTTATTAATTATTGCTTTAAAAAAAATGTATCAAGAAGAAAAGTGAAAAAAAAGGTATTTTTAACAAACTCATTTTTTAAGGTGTAAAAAATAAATTGTACAGATCTAGAATTGATAGAAATAAATGCATATGCACTAAGGGAAAATAAATAAATAATGTTATAATAAACTTAATTGTTATGAATAAATTTTATATGTAATTACACAAATCTGAGATTTGTGCGCAGAAAATCGGTTTTTCTGGACTACAATTGTAGCTATTTGATATTTGAGAGTTATCTGGCAACGAAAAATTTATAACTAAACATTTTAATTGTTGTAAATAAATTTCACAAACAAGTATTCAGAGTCCGATATTTTCATGCAGGAGAAAAATATTTCTTACCTGAAATTATTGCAATATGTTATGGACATTTTACTCAGTACTAAGGAATGCTGTTAATTACCAATTGATGTTGTTATAAATAAACTATATTAACAAATACTCAGTTATAACATTTTCACATGAGAAAAAATGTATTTTTTTCACTTCAATTACTGTAAAACGTTATGTAGATTTTAACTAGATTCGAAAAATGCTATAAATTAACAACTGATATTGTTGTGAACAAATTATATAAACAATTTATTAAACAATTTCTGAAATGTGACTTGTTTGCAGAGGCACTAATAAGAAAAATTTTTAAATGCCCACAGATTTTGAAAAACATGAAAACATTTTTATGACTTTTTTCACCCTTTTTTCGATTTTTATCGAGAAGGGTTGTTTCAATGATAGAAATTAATGCAAAAAAGGTGTATTTCATAGAGATCTACTACTTTCATTGGAACGATTTTTCAATGCAAGCAATAATTTTGAAGTCAATTAAGGAAAATCTTTTTTTTTCGGGTTTTCCCGACAATTTTGTCAAAAATTCTCAGCAAATTCTTGTTTATTCAGGGCTAAATTTTACACAGTTTCTTTTTCTATAAAAAGGGAAAGAATAGGACCTTCAGGTTTTTAATTTTCTGTAATTTGTATTTTACGCTACACCCGAGTAATTACTTTTGTTTCGTGAAATCCGACATCAAGCGGCAAGGTTGAACAAGTATTTAAGTACATATTTTAATTATTGTAATGCGTAAATGTAATCATTTCGTCCTTGCAGTGCCATATAGCATTGGAAATATTCAAGATCATGACATGTTTTACAAAAAATTTTAAGTAGTTGATTTTTAACTATAAACTGTAGGATATTTCTCTATTGTTTTGAAAATTATCCATTATTAGGGTGACCGCAAAACTTTATTTTTAAAATTTCCTGACTTTTCCCTGAACAATTTTTTACTTTCAATGACCATTATTATTTAAAGACTAGAATTTTAATCTTTGACATCTTTTAAGTGCTTCTTACAGAAATTCCTTGACTTTAACCATTTTTTTTTCAAATGCCTGAGTTCTCCTTGAATTTCCCTGACGAACAAAATTCCCTTTTCTTTTTTTTTCTTTTCTGATAGATTTTTCCTGACTTTGACTTTTGAGTTTTCCCTGATTTTTCTCTTACCAAGCTTTCACTTTTAATGACCATTAATATTTAAAGACTAGAATTTTAATCTTTAACATCCTTTAAGTGCTCCTTGCAGAAATTTACTGTCTTTTGTATTTTTTTCGAAATTCCTGACTTTTTTCTGACTAACAAAGTTCCCTGACTTTTCTCCGATTTCTCCCTTACCAAATTTTCACTTTCGATGACCATTAATATTTAAACACTAGAATTCTAATCTTTAACATCTTCTAAGTGCTTGTTACAGAAATTCCCTGACTTCTGCCATTTTTTTTTCAAAATCCCTGACTTTTCCCTAACCAAGTTTTCACTTTCAATGACCATTAATATTTAAAGATTAGAATTTTTAACTTTAACATCTTTCAAGTGCTTCTCACAGAAATTTCTTGACTTTTGCAATTTTTTTTTAAATTCTTGACTTCTCCCTAACTTTCCCTGACCAACAATGTTCCTTGACTTTTCCCTGATTTTTCCTTTACCAAGTTATCACTTTCAATGACCATTAATATTTAAAGACTAGAATTCTAACCTTTAACATCTTTGAAGTGCTTCTTACAGAAATTCCCTGACTTTTGTAATTTTTTTTCAAAATGCCTGACTTATCGCTGATTTTCCCTGACCAAGTTTTCACTTTCAATGACCATCAATATTTAAAGACTAGAATTTTAATCTTTAACATTTTTCAAGTGCTTCTCACAGAAATTTCCTGAGTTTTGCAATTTTTTTCAAAATTCTTGACTTCTCCCTAACTTTCCCTGACTAACAAAGTTTCCTGACTTCCCTGATTTTTCCCTTACCAAGTTATCACTTTTAATGATCATTAATATTTTAAGACTAGAATTCTAACCCTTAACATCTTTTAAGTGCTTCTTACAGAAATTCCATGACTTTTGTAATTTTTTTTCAAAATGCCTGACTTATCTCTCAGTTTCCCTGACCAAGTTTTCACTTTCAATGACCATAATTATTTAAAGGCCAGAATCTAATCTTTAACATCTTTCACGTGCTTCTTACAGGAATTTTCTGACTTTTGCCATTTTTTTTTAAAATTCCCTGACTTTTCCCTGATTTCCAGGTTTTCTTTTACCAGCGGCCACCCTGTTTACACTTTCGGTGGGATTTGTTTCCGTCATTTTGGACCTTATACTTTTCGGCCTTATATTTTTGGGCCTTACGTCTATGTTTTTTTTTAGATTTATCTACATGGAAATAATTTGAGTACCCTACACGAACATTTACCAACGGATATTTTACCAGCGGAATTGGGTGGAAGTGGTCCAGCATTTAATCCTTGCCTCTGGGCCGAACCTGTTATTCATTCAGCGATGAAGGAAGCCGAGTTGGCTGCCATGAAAAGGGACGAGGAACTGGCTGAAGAAGCGAATAACCTCAGAAATTCCCAGGAGCAATCAAGGTCGCAGGATGAAAGGCAAAACGAATTTTCAGACATAGCCAGGAACGAAACGAATCAATCGGATTCTGTAAAAATTGATCCTGACCTTGAAAACAAGAAAAACGCAAATGACTCCAAGGTTAGAAACATTTTATTTTTAAATGATGGTCAGAAGGTTCAAGAGCATAAAGTTCAAATCAATTTGAAAAAATCAGTTCGTTTAGCGGGCAACAGACATAATTTCTAAAAAAATTTTATCGCAATTCTACATGACAAGAGCTTCAATTTGAGCCACTCCCGAAGAAAGTCGGACTAAAAGAAAAGCTTCTAACATAGTGGTCTAAAAAACAAAATTTCAAAATTTTCTCATTATCCCTAGTTTTCGAAAATTGATAACTAAAAAACAACACGATAAAATAGAAAATTTCATTTTTATTGCAGTTCTACATGCCAAGAACTTCAATTCAAGCCACTCCCGAAGAAAATCGGACTAAAATAAAAGATTCCATTATAATGGTCTAAAAGACCAAATTTCCTATTTTTTCTTATTCTTCAACCATTGTATTCCAAAAACGAAGAATATAGCATAGCAAATTTGACTTTCTATCGCACATCTTTATACTAACAGCTTTAATTTGAGCCATCCCGACGAAAATCGGACTACTAGAAAAGTTTGCAGCATCTTAAAAACCAAATTTTCTCACCTTTCCTAGTTTTTAACCACTGTAAACATAAACAAAAACAAGACTATAATATAGCAAATTTTATATTCTATTGCGCATTCACATACCAACAGCCTCAATTTGAACTGACCCCGACGAAAATCGGACTAAAAGAAAAACTTCCAGTAGAGTGGTTTAAAAACCAAAATTTTCTCATTTTTCCTAGTTTTCTCAATTCCTTCCCCTACATCCCAAAATTATTTTTGGCAGTGATTGACTATGGATTAAATACAAAATCTCATAATCGAAGCTTTAATAGTTTCAAGGCTGGGATCAACCAGAAGGCTAAAAAAGTCGCATCTGTCGCATGAAATTACAAAAAAAGTCTCATGGAATTTTAAAAGAAGTCCGCAAAAAATCGCATGAAACTTTTAAAGATAATAAAATAAACAGTATCACAGTAAACAGATTGATTTTCAAATATCAGTTTGAGAAGTTCGAAATAGTGTTAATAGTAGCCAAACTTTTAAAAAATAGTATCAAAAAACTGTCATGCAATTTTTTAAATAATAAATCGAGGAGTTGACTATTTTAAAAATCTGGTATCCAATATACATCTCCCACAAAATCGCACGAAATCCTTTCGAACTTTTCAAAATACCATATCAGCTTTGAAATCTCATGAAATCCTTTAAGAACATCTGAAATTTGTTGAGATCCTCTAAAAATTCCTGGAAAAATCGTCAATCTTTTTCAATCCCTCGAAATCCGTAGAAAATCCTTGGAACCTTTTAAATATCATTGATATCCAGGGAAACTTTGAAGAATCCTTTGAAATTTCCCGAAATCCTACGAAACTCTTTAAAACCCCTTGAAAATTTGGAAATCTCGTTAAATTTCTTGGAATCTTTTACCATACCCTAAACTCTTAAAAATCCTTTGAAGTCCCTTGAAATTGATAAAATCCCTTAAAATTGGTTAAAATAAAAGATTAAAATAAATTAAATCTAATAGAGCCCCTTGAAATCTCCTGAAATATTTGATATAATCTGAAATTCCTTGAAATCTTTTAGAAGACCCTAAAAGTTTTGAAATCTCTTGAAATCAGATGAAATCTACTCAGATCTACTTAAAAGCCTTGCATTCTGCTAAAGTCCCCTGGAATCCCTGGAAAACTCTCCAATTTTTTTAGATCCCCTCAAATCTCTAAAAATTCCTTATAATCATGTGGACTTTAAGTATGAAATTCTTGGAAATTGAAGAAAAAAAAAACAAGAATCTAACAATAAAGTTTGGACATTACACTCTTAAATGCCTCCACTTGAATTTAAAAAAAAATAAATAAAAAAAGAGGAAAAAGAAGGAAGCAACCTCCGAGTCTCCTGTCTCCTTTTTTCTCTCGTCTTTTTTCACTTTCATTTCTTTTAAATCATAATTTTAAAAATCCACCAACATTTCGTTGCTTATTGGTAGATTTTTTACAAACATTTGTTTATTGTGATTGAAAAAAAAATAGAAAAAGACGAAAGAAGAAAGAAGGAAGGAGAATTTGAGGATGTCTCCTTTTTCTTTCCTCTTTTTGTATTTATTGTTTATTTAAATGGAGACATTTAAGATCGTGTTCTCCAAATTTGATTTTTGGATTCTTGGTTTTTTTTTTTTAAATTTACAACAACTTCGTAGTCAAATTTGA
>JAUMHM010000089.1:4834685-4848956 GCA_032362435.1 Melikaiella ostensackeni | reverse complement strand
CTGATGATGACGCACCGGGGTTTCCGAGACAAAGTTAAATATAAAAAATAATAATAATAATAATAATAATAATAATAATAAGGAGAAATAAAATAACACAAACATCATAAGTGCGCGCCACATTGCGAGTCATTCAGTTTGTTGCATTGGTCTGTGGTAATGCTGGGCTTACATGGATTTAAATTCGCCGGACGGACGAACGGTCGGCGACTGACGGTTTTTGATACACAATCAAATGGGTCAAAACCTCTAAATTCCAGGACTTATGATATATTTCGATAAACTGAGAAAATTCAAAGTTTCTCACGTATATGTTTTATCGCTATAGGAAAGAAGTAATATATTACAATGGTCTGGCGTATATGTTTCAACATCTGGATACACTAATTGTAAGTAAATTCAAAGTTTCTCGCATCAAACATCGTAAGTGCGCGCCACATTGCGAGTAATTCAGTCTGTCACATTGCTCTGTCGTAATGCTGCGCTTACAAGGATCCAAATTCACCGGACGGACGGTCGGCGACTGACGGTCTAACTGACTGATCGTGACGGTTTAACACACACTCAAATAGGTCAAAACCTCGAAATTCGAATATGTACCAACTTATAGCACACATCCAACCAATTCTGAAACTTTTCAATGCGTAAGGTCTATTGTTCAAACCATACTTATTTTATTGAGTCTTAAGCTAAGAATTAAGTTGGCCCCTCATTCTCATAAAATGACATCCATATTAGGGGCCAAAATTTATTCTTTATTTTTTTTACCATGAAGTATACCTTTGATCATGTCCTAAAAAAAATATGTTGTTACCTTGAATATGAGTATATTACATAAACAAATGGAGGTATTACAACAAAAACTTCAATGAGTTTTTTTTTTTTTACAAAATTACAATAATTTTTTACCCCCTTCTCATTGAAGGAATTGAGTGCCAATTTTCTTTGTAATTGCCTTGATACCCTGTACAACATATATTTGAGCAATCTAAATCGGTTCTTCCAATTTTGAGAAGAACGAATTTTTTTTATTTTACAAAATTTGTTTATAACTTTTGTGAATTTTTTTTATGTTAGCACTTGTATTAAATTAGTCTTATAATGGTAGAAACTTACCTCCCAAACATGAACCAAATCCAAGTGGGGGCAGTTTAACCATGCTTACCCGGCTACGGCCTTTCGCATGTAACATTATAATAGAAATTTTTATCTAAGGCATATTTTTACTGGTACATTTAATTAATTTGAATTAATTAAAAAATGTGAAATAGGATTGAATTAATTTGTAATTCGAACGCTCAGAACTTTAGGAACATGAAATTTGAGAATTTCAAACTTTATATTACCCAACAATTAAGGCTTTAAATTTGAGACTGTGTAATTGAAGTATGGAATTATTCATTTTTTAATAACTTAATTTAAAATTAATTCATTTTAAACTTTTCAACTTGAAAATGTACAACTGTTAAGGTTTGCAATTTAAAAAAATTAAATTTTTCAATACAGATTCTCTCAATTAGAAATTGTTCAATTCAAAACGCTGTTAATTTAAAGTTGCCTAATTATAAAGCTTCAATGAAAAATTATTCAATTTTTAATGTTCTCAATTAAAATGGTACAATTTTTTCTAGTTTGGAATTTTAATTTTAAAAGTTTAAATGTGATTAAAATTGAAATTAAGTGGTAACCTTCTGAGAGAAACGGAAAAAGTCGATTAGTCGCATTTTTCTTCAAAAAGTCGCAAAAAGTAGCATTCTTTCAAGAAAGTCGTACGACCCGAACCCTGAAAACATGCTTGAGTGCACGTAAAAAATAAATGAAGGAATATATTTGTTGATCTGTATGTAGATTTTCATCATCAAAATTTACTTTTGCTACTTCTCTGTAGTTTGAGCATGCCAAGCACTTTTTAAAATAAAAATATCCCATGTAACACAAATTTTGAGATACTGTCATTGAAATTGTTGCAAATTTTAGAAATTGTCATTTTCACGAATGTACATTTTTTATAGAAAAATTGTACATAAAAAATGAAAAATCTTTCATCATACTTTATATATCTGCACTGAATTTTCTCTTTTTACTATTATATCACCAACCATAATTGTTTTTAAACTACCATTTGAAGAACAAAATAATTGAGAACTCTTTTTTGGTATCAAATTTTACGACGTTAAATGTGTCACATGGGATTAAAAAGAGAAGCTACTATAAACTATCGAAAAATGTATTATGAAAGTCGTCAGTTATTGTACCTATATTGCAAACCTGAAATGCACCTTTGTCGTGAATGGCACTCCAAAAAAGGGTTTTTCTTTGGCAAGAATTTCGGCAGAGGGAGCATCTGGAGATTTCAATAATTCATCGCATTTTCTGGCATCTTTTAGAGCATCATCAAAGCGATTTTCCATGAGGGGGTTCAATATTGGTTGAAGTTCTTTTATCCTATCGATATAAGATTGGACTACCTTCTCAGACGTGAGCTGTAACCGAATTATTTAAATTAAAGATAATTGACTCTATTTTATAAGGTCGGCAGAAAATAAAAAATCAGTAGAATGTATAATAATTTGAAAATAGATTTTTGTTCTAATTTAAATGCTTTTTATTTGAAATTCTTCCTTCCATTTAAAAATAGAATTGCATATTTTTAAAAGATATTTTTAAAAGATTCATTTAAACAAACTATTCAAGTTTACACGTTACCAATTGTAAATTTTCCAGATTACAGAAAGTATTTTGATTTTTTAAAAATAATAATAATAAAATTATTAAAAGGCTTCCATTTTTGTAATTTGGAGGTTGCATTCTTTTTCTTCCCTCTTTTTTTATTTTGGATTTTTTAATTTGAATGGAAACACGGTGCGGCTGAACCATGTTCAAATGAAAGTTCCAGGTAAATCAAATTTTTAGATTATTCATGGTCATATGACATCCTACGAACATTTTAAGATAAAAATGAAAGTAACCGGTAGAGCGCTTTTTGAAAAAAAGTCGATTTTTGTACTCAATTACCAAGAAATGAAGAAATTTTCATAAGATTATATGTTAAATATTGGTTAACATTTTTGCAAATGGATTTTTTCTCGAATGTAGTTGTCTGTCAGCCCGCGAAAATTTTTAAGATGAAAATGAAAATAATCAGGGAGGTGCTTTTCGAAAAAACTTGATTTTCGTATTTAATTACTAAGAAATGAAAAAAAATTCCATAAGATTATATGGTAAATATTAGTTAATATATTTTTAATTCAATTTTTTTATTGAATGTGATTGTCTGTCATGCCACGAACATTTTGAAATGAGAATGAAAATTATTGGACGAGCGCTTTCTGAAAAAATTAAGTTTGGCTTGAATTAATATGGAATGACAAAATTTGAGTAAGACTCAAATTTTGCGATTCCATATTAATCAAAGACACAAATCTAATTTTTTCAGAAAAAAACCCTCTGATTATTTTCATTTTCATCTTAAAATATTCGTGGGGTGACAGACTACCACATTCAATAAAAAAATCTATTTAAAAAAAATGTTAATCAATATTTAACATATAATCGACTTCTTCAAATTGCGCCCACCGATTATTTTCATTTTCATCTCAAAATGTTCGTGGGATGGCCGATTACCATAAACAATCAAAAAATCCCATTTACCTGGAAATTTCATTGAAACTTGATTCTGCCGCACCGTGAAAAGATTTAAGAGTGTTGTTGAAATTTGGTTTCAATTTCCTAAATTTTAATTTTTTTTCTATTTAATTTATCCAGTTCTGGCTTAAAATTATTCAATTTTGAACGTGAATGAATTCAAAAATTCTTGATTTCCGAATTATAAAATTCTGAGAACTTAAACTTGAAATGAATTAATTTTCTATATTTCAATCTAGAAGTAGAAACATATTGAATTTTAAATTCTTCAAAAAGTGAAAAAGTGACACGCTGGCAGGTATGAAGTAAGTATTAAAATACATTTTCAAATTATAGACGTTCTGAATTAAACACTTGAAAATTTAGACTTAAAAATTACTGAGTCACATTGGAAGTCACTAGATAGTGTTTTCTACTAAAACTAAGAATTAAACAATTTTCGGTCAGAAAATGAATTCTTTTTCCGTGGGTTGATTGAGAATCAATCTATTCAGATTATACCATCTTCCAAGAGAGAAAAAGTTAATAATCTAAAAAAATAGCACATACCTAAAAATTGATAACTTCCTGAAATTTGTATACTATACTTGAGTAAAAATAGATATCTTTCCTGACTTGAGTTAATCGTTAATACCTCAATTAAAAGAAACCTTAATAGTATTCTCTCTTTTGAAATTTTTTGAAGATCGAAATGAAATCTACTTTCTTATGAACATTTTTTGTGTAGTAAAAAAGAACACGAAAAAAGTTCACAAATCAAAAATAGACCTTGAAACTACCCGCTTTTCGGACTAATAAGAGATAAATATACAATAAATGTACAACAAAAAGAAAAAAGAAAGAGTGAACCAAAACCAACGTGTTACTTTTTCTTTTCTCCGTGTTTTTTTATACTACTGGGGACCAACATGTTTCAAAGTCAATTTGGACTTCCTCATCAGGGGTAATTTATAGGAAAACTACAGTCATCTCCAGTCAACTACAATAATGAAACCTATATTAAATAAATTCACATATTAACAGAAAGTGAAAAGTAAGGAATTTAATATTAAATTTTGTTTGGTCATTTTTATATTTTCCTATAAAAATCAAAAATCTTCAAGATCAAAATGAAATCTACTTTATTATGAAAATTTTATTGTATTAAAAATAGAAAACACCAGAAAGTTCTGTGCATCTGTGCATGGCAAACTTTTTTATCCAAACTCAAGATAGATTTCTTGAATTTATTGGTAGTCTCATTAAAATTTTCTTGTTTTCATTTATGGCTGAAGTGAAAACACACTTTCTTGATGATATTAAATATCTTTTTTGAAAAAACCCATGAATCTTGCATTTTATCAATAATTCTTTCTGTAATGCATCCAATCTTAGTTTCTACTAATTGAATAAAATTCTTTAATATTTATTTTTTTTATTTTATTTTTTATTTATTTTATTTATTTTATATATTTTATTTTATTTATTTTTTATTTTTTTTATTTATGCACATTCTACTGGCAAACTCATGTGTGCAGAGCATTGGGTTACAATTTTTTGGATTTTCTACGCAGGAAGTTATAATATATGTATAACAATTTTTTTATCTATTCTGATTTTTCTGTTTTTGGTGTTATGGTTTTCAGTGGAATTGATAAATACTGAGGGAATGTGATGGATGTGATTGGAAGACCGGTGAAAAATATTCAAGAATTTTATTTAATCAGTAAAAACTGAGATTGGAGGCATTAAAGAAAAGTTTATTAATAAAATGCAAGATTCATGGGCTTTTCCAAAAAAGATATTTGGTATTAACAAGAAAGTGTATTCTGACTTTAACAATAAAAGGAATGAAGAAAACTTTAATGAGACTACCAATA
The DNA here is from genome assembly GCA_032362435.1 of Melikaiella ostensackeni. Classification (NCBI taxonomy): domain Eukaryota; kingdom Metazoa; phylum Arthropoda; class Insecta; order Hymenoptera; family Cynipidae; genus Melikaiella; species Melikaiella ostensackeni. Next base: position 4,843,452 of record JAUMHM010000089.1, on the reverse strand, counting down.
AATTTAAGAAATCTATTTTGAATTTCGTTAAACAAGTTTGCCATGCACGTATACACAGAACCTTCTGGTGTTTTCTATTTTGGTATGATAAAATTTTCATAAAAAAGTAGCGAGCTTAAAGATTTTTAATTTTCATAATTTAATATAGGTTACATTATTCATAACTCTAGTTTTCTTATAAATTACCCCTGATGAGGAAGTTTAAATTTACTTCGAAACATGTTGGTCCTCAGTAGTACAAAAAACACGGAGAAAAGAAAGAGTGAGAGGTTAGTTTTGCTTGACTCTTTCTTTCTCTCCCTCTTTTTACTTTCTGTTGCACATTTATTGTACATTTGTCTCTAATGAGCTGGAAAAACGGGTAGTCTCGAAGTCTATTTTCGATTTGGGAAATTTCTGGGTGTTCTTCTATAGTACATGAAAATGTAGATTTCATTTCGATCTTTAAAAAATTCTTTTTCTGGTTTTCCAATTCAGTGGCCCGTAGCCAGACTGAAGAAGGCTTTTTCTACTGACCATGTGATTGTAGTAAGTGAAAAACGTATGCTCAAGTGCGGCTGATCGCGATTGTACTTTTCAGTGGAAAATGTAGTACTGGTAAGACAGAAAAAGTAGCTATATAAAGGATAAAAGTAGTAGGAAAAAATTAATTTATCATTTGTAAATTGCAAATAGAGTAAAAATAGTAAAGGATGGAGAACATGCCTGCTTATTGCGAATTTTTGTCGCTAAGGCTGTTGCACTGTGGAGAAGTGTGAGGTCTTTTATTGGCGGTTGCGATTCCGCTGGGCCGCTCAAATATGCAACTAAGAGCAATATTCCTCTCACTACAAATTCTATGAGCCTATGAATTACAGATATTATTTTTCCAGCGAACCCCATCCTTCGCTGCGTTTTCCCCTTGGAGGACATCTGCCTAAAATAAGATTATAGTTTATTATTTAACATTATTTATTAATTGAGATGAAAAAAATTTTAAATTTAAAAAGTAACTTAAAAATTGAAATTAAAATTATCTGAAACGGGGTACCTCTCCACTCTTTTTCTCTTAGTGAAAGATTCACTAAAACTTTTTCAAAAATGTTTAAAAAGTTTCAGTGGTGCCTGTAAGTTTTGAAAAATATTAAATTTTGAAGTTTTTGAAATTTATTCTACAGATGCAAAAGTTGTACAACAATTTTTTTGTGTACTGTTCCAGGTAGCGAATAAGAATATTGAATTGAAAATGATGAAAAAAATTCCTACTGAATACAAGAATTCTTCTTTGAGGAAGAAAAAATGACTTCTTTGGATTCGACTGGATTAACATTTATTTTTGAAAAGTTGAAAAATGTTTTACCTAAAACTTATTTACTTTAGATTAAAGTAACACGCTATCATTTCATATTTTCAAACAAAATTTTTTTTACTTACAATTTTCGTGAATTTTTCCATTCTTTAGTGATTTTTAATCTGCTATTGCCAAAAACAAAAATTTTGTTAAAAAAAATAAAATCATGGCTTGCTATTCTAATTCAAAGTAAACATGTTTCAGGTAAAAAATTCAACTTCTTAAAAATCAATGTTATTCTAGCCAAATCCAAAAAGTCATAATTTCTTCATTGAAAAAAAAAATTCGTGTATTCAGTAGGAATTTTTTTCAAACCAGGGAGAAAGAAGGGGAATAGGGGACTGACTGTGATACCTGTGGTTAATTTAATTACTTCCTATAAATAAATTACGTCAATCAAAATCAATCAAATCAAAAACAGTAAAAAATGATTTTTTCTGTAATTCGCTAAAAGGTGAGTTTTTCCATCTGTTTTGCGGGTAACAAGTGGCCGATTTGTTGCCGATGGCGTATGGCGCATGAGTAGTCTCGACTTTGTACGGTAACATGGAAAAAAGGGAAAGAACACAGGGAAAAAAGGAAATTAGAGGGAAAAAAGTAAAATAGCGGAAATTAATGAACCAACCCTGTGTTATGCTTTAGTAAGTAAAGGTAGGCTCACACCATTGCGTCAAAAACTGCCATTTTTATACGAATAATAGAAAAAGTATGGTGCACTACACGGTAAAAAAGCTACGATTCAAAACTCGCGTGATAGTCACCCTCGCTTTGCTCGGGTGGCTCACTCCACACTCCTTTTGAATCTCCCGCGTTTTCACCTTGTAGCACAATGTACTATTTATGATGGTAAACATTTAATGACGCAATATAAAGCAAATGATAAAGTATCATTTTGAAAATGCCCGAATATTTTGAAAAACTGGTACTGATACTCTTGACCATTGAAAGATTAGACGAATGTTATTCAACGCAAATGAAATAGACGACCTCGTTCAAGTTTATAAAGTGCAGTTTACTTGTAATTGAATGAGAGTACTTGTGAGGAGTAATTCGGCGTAAGCGGGTCCAAATTGTGATTTTTCACTGCACATTTCACCCGAAAGTTTAATATTTAGACTTTATTTTCGAAATTGTGAAAAATGGAAGCTTATATACCTGTAAAATTAATTTTCATGATTGGAATATTTTATACAGTTCAAAACGTGGCAGTTTCAAGAGGTGAGAGTTTTAAATTGCGGCGGAGTTGCGAACTACGGGTAAACCTGCAGCAGTTTCAATTTGCGGGAGTTTCAAACTACAAGAGTCTCAAATTGCAGGAGATTCAAACTGCGGGACTTTGAAATTGCAAGAGTTTTAAACCATAGGAGTTTAAATTTGCGAAAGTTCCAAACTACAGGAGTTTGAAACTGCAAGAGTTTCAAACTACGAGAGTTACAATCTGCAGGAGTTGCAAACTGCGAGAGTTTCAAACTGCAGGAGTTTCAAATTTCAGGAGATTGAAACTATAGGAGTTTCAAACTGTGGGAGTTTCAAACTGCGAAGGTTACAATTGCAAGAGTTTAAAGCTATAGGAGTTTCAAACTGCGGGACTTTCAAATTGCAAGAGTTTAAAACTACAGGAGATTCAATTTGCGGGAGTTTCAAACTGCGGGAGTTTCAAATTACGAGAGTTTCAAACTACGAGAGTTACAATCTGCAGGAGTTGTAAACTGCGAGAGTTTCAAACTGCAGGAGTTTCAATTTTCGGGAGTTTCAAATTGCAGAAGATTGAAACTATAGGAGTTTCAAATTGCAGGAGTTTCAATTTGCGGGAGTTTCAAGCTATGGGAGTTTTAAACTGCGGGAGTTTCAAGTTGAGAGAGTTTTAAACTATAGGAGTTTCAAACTTCGAAAGTTTCACACTGTGGGAGTTTCAAACTGCGGGAGTTTCAAACCATAGGAGTTTCAAACTACGGAAGTTTCAAGCTGTGGGAGTTTCAAACTACTGGAGTTTCCAGGAGTAGGGTGTTTTTTTCAGTAACAGCTTTTCAAAAGTGTGAGGAGAAAACCACGTCATAAGGTAAACGACCCGCTGACACACAAATAAGATTACACTATATAGACGGAAAAAAGGTTATTGCACTCGTTGAATTTTATTACATTGCAGGTACTATTTCTTGGTAACTTGGTGTTATCTTGTGCCCTAATTTTCTCATAATCATAACAAGTATTATTATTTTCCTCTCTTTCTCATTTTTCCTTAAAAAGATATTGGTATAAAAACCAACTTCGAAAGTTTGCAATTTAATGTTCAAATGTTCAATAATGGACATTCCAAATTGAAAGTCTTCTAATTTGTAAAAGTTTAATTCTAAAATGGCTTTAGAATTGGGTACTATTCAAAAATTATTTTGCTATTGCCAAATGAACTATGGCACGAATCAATTTCATGCATACATAAATTTATTTAATTATAAAAATATAATATAACATTTAACTTTTTCTGTAAGCTTCCGACTTGAAAATTTCCACCCTGTATAGCTACTATACAACCATATCATTAGTGTAATAACTGTCTAAATCGATAATGTTCATTATAATGATAAGATGTATAGATATAAGATAAGGGTAACATTTCCTTGACTTTCATCTTTCGCGCTTTATGGCTTCTAAATCGATCGAGTTCATGTTATAGTGAAATAGTTTAACGCATTATCCTTCATGACAAAAAAAATCAGAAAATACGACTTAAATTTATTAATAGAGAACAAATTATTACCTGCAACTGGCATTTGTTTCTCAACAGAAATATATATATCGATATTCAATTTGTTCGATTAAGAATAAACTTGCTTAAATACTGTAAGACAGGGCTAAGCGGGACATGTTTTTAAATTTTTCTTAATAAATTACACGAATAAATTATAATTAGATATTCATGCTTTAAATATATATTTTTTGACCCTTTTTGGCATATCGTAAAGTTAAAACATTTGATTTAGCAATAAGTAAGCAGTTATTGCAATCCAAAGTGTGTTTGTTTTTAATCCTCAGGGTGGGGCTAAGGCGTCCACTTTCAATAAAAAGGCAAAATCCGCTATTCTGTGATACTGAATGGGATTATACCATAAATTATATAAGTTTTTGTTGTTATTTTGAAGTAAATTAAACTAATATGATAAGTGAAAACTAAAAATTACGTACTTATTTTCATTAGAAGCATCACACTCGTAATGTGTTGCTTCACGTTATGACCTTATAAGTATAAGAACACAAAACAAGAAAGTGATTGAGAAAATCTGCCTCTTTTGACCTTTTAAAATTATAACGAATTATTTAAAGAACGGGACGATCCCACATTCGTATATAATTTCTGACCATGACCGACTTTCCCCTACAAATTCTGAAGTTTTTAGAAAAATCGTTCTACAGCAAGCGTTTCTTAATTGACTTAACCAAAATACAGCAAATGATAACCTTATATAAATATTATTTTTATCAAGAGAAATCAAATGATAAAATATGAAATTATGAGTGGCCTGGTTTCCCCAGTGTGTCCCGGTTAGCGCCGGCTTACGGTATTAGATATAGAAATAATAAAACGACTATCGCCGAGAAAATTGGAAAAATTAAAAAAATTCATGGCGCAACCCTAAACATTTCTCAATAGATTGTCGTTGGAAACTTTTTAAAATATAACAAATTGTTTGTTTATTTTACATAAATATACAACTGTACTATCTTCAGTTATAATTGAGATAATGAAGGGATTTTAATTAGAGGCTGTTCGTTGAACTATTTGTGATTATTTGCAATTTGCAAAAAGTATGTGCTTCTTTTTTTCTCCGTCCAAATTGCGATATTTGAAGATACTTTACATATATACGTATGTATGTAGTATGATGACATTATTTTTAGTAAAAGTTATTATCACTACCAGCAAGAATAGGGTGCTACGCGCACTTATAATATGTTTCTCATTTTAATTGCCTACCTATAAAATTAAAATATATGCTTATAATTAAAGTACTATGAAATATAACTAATAATAATAATCATAAATGAAAATAAATAATTGAATAGCAGCACCGGCTTCCATACAATTTGAATTTCAATTTTGATTGTCAACTCGTTATTGCGAATGTTTACAGTTTAAAATCATGAAATTTCGAACATCTTTTTGAAATAGGTCTATCTTGAAGATTTACAACTGAAATCTCTTGAATTTTAAAAATGCACAAGTAGAAAATCTTAAATTTTGCTGATTTTAAAGATCAAAAGACAAGAGTTCTCAATTCTCAATCTTCCAAATTTAAGATGTTTTAAATGTAAATCATTAGAATTACAAGATGTATAATTTTGAACGTTTTATTAATTGAAAAGTTCAATTTTGAATACTTACAATTGAAAATTCTTCAATTTTAACCATTTTCAATGTAAAAATTATCAATTATTATGATTTTCAATGAATGATTCATGAATTTGAAATGTTTTCAATTCAGAGTCATGTAATTCTGATTTTTTTTTGGAAAGTCTAGCTCAATTTTGAATATTTATAATGAAAAATTTCTCAATTTTGAATACTGGCAATTAGAGACTCTTTAATATTCAATGCGTAAAATAGAAAACGATGCGATTTTGAATGCTTTTTTTTAGACTAGTTCAATTTTGAAGATTTAAATTTGAAAATTATTTAATTTTTAAGATTTACAATTAAAGCTTCATTAATTTAGAATGTTTGTAGTTCAAAACGATATACTTTTGAATGCAGTTAAAATACATGAATTTTTATGGTTTTCAATTGAAGGTTCATTAATTTTGAATGTTTACTTTGAAATAGTTCAATTTTGAAGATATAAAATTGAAATTTATTCAATTTTAAAGATTTGTAATGGAAAACTCTTCAATTTTGAATAATTGCAATTAATTAACATCAAAATTTATGATTGAATTAACATCAATTCTTGTAATTTTCAATTGAAGATTCATTAATTTTGAATGCTGAAAGTTCAACAGGATGTGATTTTGAATGTTTATTTTGGAATAGTTTAATTTGAAAGATTTAAAATTGAAATTTATTCAATTATATAGGTTTACAATGGAAAATTCTTCAATTCTGAATACTTGCAATTGAAGACTCTTCGATCAATATTTAACGTGTGAAATAGAAAACGATGAAATTTTGAATACTTTTTCGGAATAGATGACTTTTCAAGATTTAAAATCGGAAGTTATCGAATTTATGCGAGGTGTGCCTATTAAATAACCAGACTGATTTTTTCGCCGCTTGCTTAGGGCCTTGGCAACAACAAGCAGGGTCTGATATTTATCCGTGTTACCCTACCCCCTCCAAATTAGAAGGTTGTACGACCCTCAGTACGACCGTAACCTTCATTCGAAGTTGACCGTCTACCTGAGCTCCACCGGAATTATGTTGAGTATGAAAGTAGAATAGCGCGTCAACGTGAAGTTTCTTGTGAAACTTGAAAAATCCGCTACGGAAACGTATAATTTGTCAAAGGAAGTTCATGGTGATGAGCGTCTATCTTGTACTCAAGTTTTCGAATAGTTTAAAAAATTCAAGGAGAGGAGGGATGTGATTGAAGACGATCCGTGTTCTAGCCGTCCCCGCACATCGAAAATCGACGGTAACATCGAAAAAGTGAGTAAAATTATTCAAACAGATCGATGCCTGAGCATTCGAGAAATTGCTGGCTTAGTGAATATCGATAAAGAAACTGTTATACAAATTTCAAATGAAAATTTATACATGAAAAAAGTTTGTGCTAAAATGGTGCCGGAATTGCTCACTCCAAAGCAAAAGAAAACTCGAAGCAGTTTGTGCTGACATTCTGCAGAACGAAAATGATCCAAAATTTTTGGGAAATATAATAACTTGTGACGAATCATGGTTTTTTCAATACAAACCTGAAACTAAGCGCCAATCCGCGCACTGGAAGAGTCCCAGTTCACCAAGATGAAAAAAAGCACGGATGAGCAAGTCGAAATTCAAAGCAATGATGACAGTTTTTTTGATATCCGAGGAATTGTTAACATTGAATGGGTACCTGAAGTTTAGACTGTTAATCAGGTGTACTTTGAGGAGGTTTTGGCAACTCTCCGTGAACAGATAGGGAAAAAAAGATCTACAATGTAGAAGAACAGCTCGTGGATTCTTCACTAGGATAACGCGCCAGAACACAGGGGCGCTGCCTGTTCAGTGGTTTTTGACGAAGAACAAGATCCCCGTATCGCAGCACCAACCGTACTCAACTGACCTAGCCCCATGTGATTTTTTTCTGTTCCCGAAGATCAAGTCTGAGCTTAATGGAACCAGATTCGAGTCGGTGGAAGCTGTGAAAGAAAAAGCGGCGCAGCTCATGAAAGATCTTTCAAAAAGAACCTGCAACATTATTTCAAACAATGGAAGACTCGTATGGAGCGGTGTAGGGAACGGAAATAACATCACCATTGAATAATTTGGTAAATAAAAATTGTTGAGGCATCAGTCCGGTTATTGAATAGCCACACCTCTTATAATGAACAGCGACATATGACCGGCATTTGAATTTGGCCTGACTACATAGTTCATATAGTTTATAAATACTGTATTAATGGTTTCATACCTTGAAATCTCATTGATTAAAATTTTGATCATGCAAATTAAGAAACGTTCAATCATGTCATACAAAGACAAATATACTAATATTTATTTCAGAGCGCCATTTCCATCGCAGGGAATAAGTTTGAAGGATATATCCCTGTACATGATGGTCTGCTCGAAGACGAGATTGAAGCTCGGAGGTAAAAAGTTCGGTAGCACATCTTGAGGAAAGGCGAGGACGATCCTAGCAAAAAAAGGGGCACCCCGATGGTTTTAGTACAGTAAATCTGTCAATTTTGTGGGAAAAAATGACCGAAGCTATTTTATTCCATAAATCGTTATTGGGGCATGTGAATAGCACGAAATTAAGCTTTCAGGATCCTCCCCCTTGGGGGTTTTGAAAAAAGTCAAAAAGTTTTTGGATTGGATTTTCCGTGAGAACGGTAGGTCGTAGAGAAAAATTTTTTGAACAAAAATTGTAGAGAACTCTATTATCAATAAATTATCTTATATAGTTGCTGCGCTACAACCTAGAATGCACTGAATAGAGGGCGCCAAATTCGCCAGAAATCAGTTTTGCTCTTTTTCAGTCTGAAAAGGAAAATTTTCGCGGTCGAAAGGATTGAAAAATTGTAGATTACGAAAAAACTTTTAAAAACAATGCAAAAGTATTTTTCTTGCGATGCACCGTTCTTGAGATACGGCGCTTTGAATTTCTAATATCAGGTTATATTCTTGAGAACTACAGTAAATTTGTCTTTTTTTTTGTGAAAAAAATAGTCGCAGCTATTTTATTTCATAAATCCTTACCGGGGCATTTGAATAACCCAAAACCAAAAAGTCGGACCCCCCCC
>JAUMHM010000089.1:4821034-4833422 GCA_032362435.1 Melikaiella ostensackeni | reverse complement strand
CCTATAATGGACTCCCCAGCCTTCTGCAAGACTCGTATGGCTAAAAGACTTCAGGGCCCATCTGATCCTGGAAGGGGTAACAATCTCGTGGGCTTGCCACCGTCACGGGCCCATTCAAGCTGCAGACGTCTTTAGATGCCCTTGAGGTGTCGTTTTCTCTTCCTCAGACCTCATGAGACCCGGGAAATGTGCCTTGATCAGGTGGGCGAGAGTCTCCTCGTCCGACACTGAGTACCCTCCGTCGGGCAATTTTAGAGTGGCAAGAATAGCATTCGGGTTTCGAGAGAGCAGCTTGTCCATTCTAGCCGCCTCTGTCCCTTTCTCGATGTCAGTGCAAAAATTGGTCCAACTTTCTTGTTTTTCCTTACGTATTGCACCCCTGTAATTATCCCTCATTGTCGTGAATGAGGTCCATAGTTCCTTCAGTTTGCCAAAGCCTGCACGTCTTAACCTCTCTCCGGTTTCTCTGCGAAGCACTTGGAGCTTCCCGTTCCACCAGTGCGTCACCCCTGCCTTTCGGTACAAAAGGTGATGTCAATGACTTCTTCCCTGACCGATTTCTGAAACGTCGGGGTATTCTCCATTCTGAGAATATCTAAAACAGTAGTTATTAAATAATTCAATAGGTTATTTCCTCTCGAGTTAGTGTCCGTGCTACCCTACAATGTATGGTGGGAGTTAGTATCGCATCCCAACAGAAGTGGAAGACTCCTTACCTTGCATTTTTTAACCAGTGTACGTACTTCCTCTGGTGGGTTGGTTTTGCTGCCATACGGAAAGTAGGCCAAAAAAGGTGAACTATCTAACAATAGACTTTATATACACAGTGAATAACGAGAACAAAAACTCTTTTTAAACTTTCGTGTAAGAATAGGAATTGAATCAATGCTAGAGAATTATTCAAATTGATTGCAGTGTTATAAGAAAGACATCACGTGCGTCCTAAATTACGACTCAAGACATATTTATGTATAAACATCTTCGGTAAACGTTAACTGAAATTCTAATCTCACATAAAGCAGAAGTCAAAAAAATAACTTTCACTTTTCCATACACATATCAATATATAGAAGAATACTGTACAAAGTCAAAAAAATTAGTCAAAATATAAAATATAAAAAAATATATTTAAAAAAAATATATAATCACTTTTCTATACACATATCAATATATAGAAGAATACTGTATACGAGGTTGAAAAAATAACTGAAGGGCTCCTTTGAGCGGGTGAAGAGGATCAAGACACACGACACAACGCGTATGTCAGAGCCTTGAAGGTCTCTCCACAATAGGACTTTATAAATCGACATAGTGTCGAAACAGTACGAATTACGTAGATACTGCATCGACGTTGTGGAGACACCTTGCATTACACTTTCGAGCCATGGTTTCACTCGACCCAGGCGCGACTCCCCATATCGAGGTCTAAGATGTTTCAACATAAAAAACCCAAAATTTCGTTTTTTTCGACCACCTCAATATGTATTTTATTATATTATAATATTGGATTTGAATTTAATTAAACGTTCTCCGAAAAAGAATGAGAAGAAAGAAGAAATAGACGATGAGTATGAGGAAACTTTGAGGAAGAGGATTTTTGTTACTGCTCATTCTGTCAGCCTGATTAATGATAAATAAAGTCTGTAAAATACGACGATTCACTACTAAATTAATACTAAATTAACATTAAACCTTGAATCATTTGACATAACAAAATACCTTTTCATGCTTCAAATTTTATAGACAAATAAAGACATAATTTAAATTTATTTTTCATTTACCTAACAGTGAACTTTAAAATATTTCATTTTAATTATTCAGAAAACTTTTTAAAATACATTTATACATGAGTACACTCAAACCCCGGTTTAGAAACTCCCGGCTCAAGGACCCCTAGAACAGCTGGCCGACTGCTGGTCCACCCAGTTTCTCCGCTGCGCGGGGCGAGAGACGGTGTTTAACCAAGCGTGAAATGCCATTAGCGTAGTGGGAATAAAAACATCTACCGCGCCAAAAAGGGCGCTGCGGTGCCGTACAAACATGGCGGCGGAAACCATATGGACATATGGACAATATGGTGTAGTAGTAATAATTTAATTAAAAAGTATGTTCAAGTTTACAAAATAGTTTCTTTGGACCTAGATAGCTTGTGTAGTTACGCAACGGCTACACTTGCATCCAAAAATATGGTCGAAGGCCAAAATATTCTTAATTTTGGTATGATTGTAACGTGCGGAGCTACATAAAAACTCGCGAAAAAGTTGAAATATATTCATTCTGCCTTCAAGCCAGTGCTTTAACTTCAGAACCATTTCAGTAATTATTACTTCAGTAATCATTTTCATTAAAATGCAAGGAGCAGACAAGTGAATTCTTGTTTAAATCGCCAATAGATGGCGAATTGGCGGTTGTGCAGTTGCGCACGCCTGCGGCGTCTACTGGGGATATCTTTGACTGGAGCAAAAAGTTATAGAAGGAATGTTACACGATTGTTACATAACAGTAATTTCACATTGTTACACAGCTGTTACTAATATGCATTATACACAACTTACCGAACTACACAGTAACGCTGTTAAAATATAATTACATAATACTGTAACAAAATTGTCATAGATCATGAGTGTAACCCAGTTACCGAACAAATGGTACACGATTGTTACATAACAGTTATATCACATTGTTACACAGCTGTTATTAATGTGCATTATGCACAGCTTACAGAGATACGTCGTAACGACGTTACGGTTCACTCACGTAACACTGTAACATAACAGTTATAGTTCTTGCGTTCAACCAAGTTACAGAACAAAGGTTACATTTGTCCTTTGTAACACTTACATCACACTGCTTCAGAATTGTTACAATTTCTTTTTATGGAACTTTTATATCTTCATGCGGTAACAGGGTTACTTAACAATATTACCTTTCAGTTATTAAACAGTTACATCACTGAACAGTAAGACTCGTTATATAACCAGATATAACAATGTTCCCCTTATGCTATGGAGTAGTTACATAACGTGTTTGCTGGGAAGGCGCCATCCATAAATTGCGTAACAACCACGTTGTGTCTGAACCAACTTTGAATGAAAGTTCTTAGCACTCGAAATTTTTTTCTTGATTTTGATTTATGATCTCAAAAATAGTGTTCAAAATAAATTTTAGCAAAATCCTTCGAGCCGTTTTTGAAAGAAGTATTTTTGAAGGGCTAACAATCGATTTTTTTAAATAAATGAGATAAACTTGCATTTTTTCACTTTATTGATAAAAATGCAGTACAGAAATATAATATCAGCTCTTATTAACGAGTAAACAAGAGATTAAAATAGTTCTACAGATGTCGAGCATTGTCTTCTTGTACTGCTTTTATTAATTTACTCGAATAATGAAGACGTGTGCTTGAAAATTTGTACTCGGGCCAAGTTGTTTTGAAATCCGAATGTACAGGTACTATACCATGGCTTGTTCGCTGAGAAATCCATGGACCATAGCCTTTTTCTAATTTTCGATAAAAATCAAGAACGTAAAAAAACAACGTGAACTTTAGTTGTAATTGAAACATTCAAATCGCAGTAGCTTTACTGCAATTCAGAAATACGAGGTGTAAGTATCAAATAACCAGACTGATCTTTTGCCGCTTGCTTGGGGCCTCGGCAGCAACAAGCAGGGTCTGACATAGATCTGTGTCCTCCCCCCACCAAATTTCAAGGTTGTATGAACCTCAGTACGATAGTAACATTTGTCCAAAGTTGACCATCTACCTGAGCTCCGTAGCAATTATATTGAGTGTGAAAGTAGAACAACGCATCAACGTGAAATTTCTTCTAAAACTTGGAAAATCCGGTACAGAAATGTGAAATTCGTTAGAAGTTTATTGTGATGAGTGTCTATCTCGTACTCAAGTTTTCGATTGGTTTAAAAAATTTAAAGAGGGGAGGGAAGTGATTAAAGACGATCCGCGTCCCGACCGTCCTCGCACATAGAAAACTGAAAGTAAAATAAAAAAAGTGGGTACAATTATTCGAAAAAATCGATGTCTGAGCATTCGAGCAATTGCTGACACAGTGAACATCGATAATGAAACTGGTAGGCAAATTTTAAATGCAAATTTACACATGAAAAAAGTTTATGCTAAAGTGGTGCCGAAATTGCTCATTGCAGAACAAAAGGAAACTCAAAGCAACGTTTGTGCTGATATTCTCGAGAATTGTTCACATTGAATGGATACCTGAAGGTCAGACTGTTAACCAGGTGTACTATAAGGAGGGTTGGACAACATTTTGTGAACATGTAAGAACAAATACCTGAAATGTGGAAAAACTGCTCGTGGATTTTACACCAAGACAACGCGCCAGCACACAAGGCGCTGCCTGTCCAGAGGTTTTTGGAGAAGAACAAGGTTCCCGTATTGAAGCACCATGGAGCACAATGAAAGAAAGGGCTACTGGAAAGGGGTTAGGGGTGTGATCTACTCAACCCTACCTTTCACTAGTATATCCCCTTTAACAAAGACGCTAACTCTCTTGGCCCCTAGAATGCCTCTTCTGCATTTTTATTTGAAAACCGTAGTTTTTTCAAGTTTTGACCTTGAAAGTGACTTCTGCGGGTATTTCTGTGGCGATATTCGTAATCAGCGCATCAAAATACATCAACATACCACATCTCATCTCATGTATGCGCTTTTCGGAACCCCACCGCGATTATTTTCAGAAATAGTATACGATTTATGTCTGAGTTTCATGCACACAATATTTTTCAAACAGTTTTTCATTGATTTTGAATGGTTTTATGCAAATCAGTCAATAACTGACTGAGATATCCAATTTAGATCGAAAAATCAATTTTCGATGTAACATTTACGTGGTTGTACCTGGCTGTGATTGACAGATTTAAATCTTTATGTACCTATGTCATTTTGGATATCACTAGATGAATTCTCCCAGAAAAAATTCATCTCAATATCATTCCTGTCTAAAGTTATGGTAATACATAAACAAAAACGTTAATAAAAAAATCAATATTCGACGTAACGTTTTTGAGGTTCTACTTGGATGTGATTGAGAAACGCCTATATGTATTTATATGCCTATGTCACTTCGACTATCATTACCTGCAATAAAAAGAAGAAATTCATCCCCATACGTCAATCCTGTCCAAAGTTATAGAGGAAGATAGACAACGTGAAAAAAAAAATTAAAAATATATACGAGGTTCGTTTGATAAGTAAGGCAAATCTCCCGCTAGATGGCGCCAAAATAAACTTTGCAGTATATGACCATGAAAGAACACTCTTCAAAAGAACTTCTACCAAGCTTGAGCCAAAACCGACGCGTAGTCTGCGATTGGTTTACGTTTAAAGTGAGCGTGTCAGTAGTTTTCGAAAAAATTAAGAAAGAAGAGTTTCGTGCAGTGATAAAACATTTTCATTTGAAAATTGGACGGCCGCATACACCGCACACATCAAAGCCGAGTTAGACGATGTTCACGAGGAGTCTGCTTCTGTGTTGAAAAACCGTTTATTTTTGGATAAACGAATTTGAAAGTGGCCGAACCACAACTAAAGATGAAGCGCTATCTGGACGCCCAATTGAGGTGACCACATCGGATATGAAGGAAGAAAATCATCATAATGGTTATGGAAGATTAGCGAATCAAAGTAAGTGCGATTTCTAAGGCTGTAGGCATCTCAACTGAACGAGTCTATAATATCTTGCACGAAAACCGGAGGTTAAGAAGGTGTGAGCAAGATGGGTGTCACGACTACTGACTCCCGATGAAAAGCGCAACCGAAAAGACGTTTAAGCGCTGTGTTTGGCGAAATTCAATCGGGAGGATCCGCAGGACATTTTGTGTCGATTTGTGACTGCGGACGAAACCTTGATCTACCACTATACACCCGAGACAAAGCAGCAGTCAAAGCAGTGGGTACTGCCTGGTGAAAGTGCGCCAAAGAAGGCGAAGACTCTTTTGTCAGCTGGGAAGGTCATGGCCACAGTATCTTGAGATTCCAAAGGAAATATCCTCATTGATTACTGGAAGAGGGGTAAACCTATAACAGGAACGTACTATGTATCATTGTTGGATCGTTTGAAAGCCCAACTACAAAAAATGGCCACGATAGGCGCACAAAAAAGTGCTGTTTCATAATTTTGATTAGGGCTGGCTTTTAAGTGATACGGCTTGATTTTGGATTTTTGTTGTGGTCTTAGATAGCCCTAAATAAGCTCTCAAATATTTTATAGTCAGATGTACAAAGTTTGCATAATTTTTATTAAAGGAAGTTTAAAAAAAAGTAGTTTTAAAAAAGTCGCTTTTGGAAGATTTGTTTTTGTAGTTTTGGAAAGCCCTTAATGTGTCCTTAATTTTGACATAGGTCATACCTCGATTCATTGTTATTTTCACGTATAGTTATGTCAGCTTAACGTTAAGCCAACGTAACTTGTTTATTTTTGAAGCGCAGCATTGCATTTGCAATAGGGCATTATATTAGCCCTATAGGAGCCCGTAATTATGGTATAGGTCATAGTCATAATCATGGTATAGCTTAACGTTAAGCCAGCGTAAGCTCGTTTATTTTTAAAGCGGAGCATTGCATTTGCAATAGGGCATTATATTAGGTCTATAGTAGCCTGTAATTATGCTATAGGTCATAACTTGATTGTTGTATTATTACTCATGCATTTTTTTTCACCAGTTGCTATTATAAATACATACAAATATACTGGAAGTCCCTAATAAGTCAGTTTGCAAAATGTCCTTCCTAGAATTCTACCAGCTCGTATTCGTGGGCGACGGAGTCTGAGGGGTTGAGCGGGAGGCGTTGCGAGAGCTGTGGCGTTCAGCATTTCCGTAGCTATCAAGCGGGCAGTCTGAAAACTCGCGTGCATATTCCGCATTTATTTTTAAATACACGCGGAAAATTCTCTTTTCATTAATTAGTCTTCATTATTAAAGGAGGTCCATAACTTATGATAACAAAAATCTACGTTTGTACAAAATTAAGTTAATAGATATTATGTATTCCTACTGGAGATAGTTCATACGGCCCTGATTGCTGACATTGGAGTCGCTCCGCCATATGTCTAAGGCCATTTTAGGCGAGGACCAAAGTCGGACTTTCATGGGACTTTCAGTTTAATTCCAATTGGTGAAAAATTGGAAAGGGGTCCCCTTTAAAAGTTATTTTACTTTTCCTGAAAAGGGGGAACCCCCGATGTACGGTTTCTCATTTTACATGGTTTTTTACCTTTTATGATACATGTTAATATTTTCTTTAACTTCTTCTCATACATTCTGCTTTTCTTTAATGAATGTAAATATTTTATAGAATCATTTTGCAGAAAAATATTTCGTTTATTATTTAAAATTATAAAAATTATAACATCACCAATTTAATATTATTCTTCTTCAAGTTTAGGTGAGGTACTGGATTGATTTACAACAAACTTTCTTTATTTTCAGGGTGGTCTAAATATAGCAACATTTTCAATAAATTACTATGAGCTGTAAGAAAGATTGCAGGGTATTAGGGGCAGAGGTTGTAATGAGGGTTGGATGTGTTAAGGGGCAGGGGTCATAAGGCGAGTTGCAAGGGCTAAGGGGCAGGAGTTGTGAGGAGGGCTGCAGGAGTTAAGGGACAACTGCTGTAAGAAGGATTGCAGGGGTTAAGGGGCAAAACATGTAAGGAGGTTTGTAAGGGTTAAATGTTTGGGGTTGTAAGAAGGGCTGCAGGAGTTAAGAGGCAAGTGGTGTAAGAAGGATTGCGGGGGTTATGAAGCATGCGTTGTAAGGAGGGTTACAGGAGTTAAGGAGCAAGTGGTGTAAGAAAGATTGCAGCGGCTAAGGGGCGATGCATGTCAGAAGGGTTGCATGGGGTAAGGGACAGTTGTTGTAAGTGGGGTAGCTGGGATTAAGGAGTGTGAGTTATAAGGAGGGCTGCAGGGGTTAAGGAGCAGGGGTTGTAAGGGGGGTTGCTGGAGTTAGGGAGTAAGGGGTGAATGAAAGATTAAAGGGGTTGAGGGCGAGGCATGTAAGGAGGGTTGCAGGAGTTAAGGAGAAAGTCATGTAAGGATGGATTGAAGAGGTTAAGGGTCAAGGGGTGTAAGGAGGGTTGCATGAGTTAAGGGGCAAGGGTAAATTCTTTCAACAGCGGCGGCGGCGGGATCTTTTTATAATATAGAGAGATAACTATATCACATAAAGTGTCGTATACCGATTGTAGCTGAAACTCTGACTCTGAAAGTTCGATTTCAACTGAGGGCGAAGTGAGTGACTTTGTTGAAGGCCAGGAGGGTGGTGGCTTTAAAGCCCGGAGAAGAAAAAAGCGCGCGAACCGGGGTGACCTGGTGGCTGCCGCTACTATAATATTGATCTATCTATCTGAGAGTTCAGAGTAGCATAATTCCGCGTGTGCCAGCGCAGTTTCTTGTGATCCTTCACCGCGTCACAGTGCTCTATCTCATACAGTTTCGATTCCGACCTTGACCACATTTACAATTTTATCACTTTTCCAACTCACAGAATTCATTATGAACTTTAGTCCGGCCCTAAGGCTGGATTATCACAAATCCCCCACAATCCCCTATAAGACACGTGTCATGTCCGAAGTTAGCCATGCTTCCCACGCACCGATGCCACCCACACTTTACTAATTTCGCTTTTCTGGCTGTGTTTACAAATTACAAAAAGCCTTACTGACATGCTTAGTAATGATCAGCTTCATTATTCCTAATTCGAGTTCATTTTACAGTTCAAGTGATGAGTTTTATGAAGGAGTGACCATTATTATGGAATTTTTAGTTCAGGTGAACCTTACCATTTTCATTCAGTAGTTTCAAGATTTTTTTATTGAAAATATTTTCTTGTGGTAGAGATTTTTTATGCTTGTTTAGGGAGGGTCTGGATAATATTTGGGTAGTTGAAATCACGTGATATTTGGTTAATGAAATTACGATTGGTCAATGGGCGGTTCATAATATAGAATTGAGTGGAATAATTGAGGGGTTATGAATGACAGAGAAAACTTGTTATACTTGATTTTCATTACTATGTCACGGTGGGACTCAACCAAATTTAATTGAATAATGCTTGCATTTGAGATTCTTTAGTTAATTATGGTTCCCTGGCACCACATGAAAGTTTTTAGAACAAATTTAAAATCATCGCCTAAGCCCTTTTTGAAAAAAGTCAATTTTTATGTTTTAAATTAAAGAATTATGAGATGTAGAATTTGCGTACAAGTTGATGGTAAAAGTTACATCAAAGTTTTTAAAAAATAATTAATTTAATTTAATGTATTAATAAGCTTGATTTATAAACGAAGTTTTCAAATGATGATAGAAAAGAAAAAAATAATATAGATATCTTGATACCTACTATTTTTTCTTTCATTCTAGTACATCGCTTAAAATTAAGTTTAAACCGGAAATTCAGTTTTGACAATTAAGTTTCTTCAGATTCTTGACTACCACTGTCAAGTCAAGCTCTATATTTTTTCTTGACAGGCGAGAAAAATATCGATCTTGTTGTTTTCTTGTCAACTCTCGCTGGAATACATCACCATTTTGAAACACAAAAATTGACTTTTTTCAAAGATGATTCAAGCGATGATTTCAAATTTTGTCTGGAAACTTTCATGGGATGCCAGGGAACCATAGTCAACCAGAAAATCCCATATCGAAGCACCTTGTAATTGAATTTATTTTGGCTCCACCAAGTTCAATGTCGATTTTGTGAAAAGAATATTCAGCCCCAAAAAATTTTTCAAAATTTTATTATTTTTCAAATGCTTATAGTTCAAATATTCTCATTAAACAAAAAATGTATACTCTTTTAGAATTTCTAGGTCTGAAGATTCCTGAAATAGCCTGGTTCTCTTTTTCATGCTTTTGTAAGAAAAATATATAAAATCCAAATTTTGCATGTTAGGTTGAAAAATGTTGTCTTATGGAAAAAAGTTTTCAGTAAAAGTGATAGATTTCGAAAAGATGCACTCTTCTCTTTAAAATATTTTTCTCAACTAGCTGTTTAAGAAAAATTGTAAATGTGTGCGGTATTAATTTTCTTATTTGTATTGGAAAAAATCTTCTAAAAAAAACAGTACCTCTTATTTTTGGGATCCATAACTTTGATTTGAATATTTTTGTCGAACATAAGATTAATTTTTTTGAAAATAAGATTCAAAATTTGGTTTTCGATAACAGTTCTTTGCAGAAAATATGTAAAAAGGTTGAGCAACTATTCAAGGCATCTTCGGATCTAGAATTTCTGAAAGTTTACCAAACCATAAAAAAATTGTTTACAAAAGTGAAAAGAAAAATTTTAGATCAAAAAATTTGTTTGGGTGTTTTGAAGGTAAAATTTTGGGATTGCATTCATTGTGTACGTAAAATTTATGAAGCAGAGCCTGTCAAAGAAAAGTGTTAAAGCCTGCAGTAGTATATTCGAAATATAAAATATCCAGAAATTTAAAATTCCTAAAATAAAATTCCCGACATTATAAAATATCCGACAGTGTAAAATTGCCGACCCGGGGTAATTCCCGAATTTTATCAATTTAAAAGAGTTTGATAATAATAGAATAAAAAATAAAATAAAATACTTTTATTTGAGGAACATAATTTTATTATATATTTTTTATCAAATCAATTTTTTAATTGTTTAGATTCAGGATAATCCTTCAAAGAAAAAAAATTCAAGACTTTCTTTGATAATAAAATAGAAAATAATGAATAAAATAAATTTTTTTGCTTGGGTAATATATTTTTTAATTTAATTATTCAATAAAAAAATTGTTTAATTGTTTAAAATCGGGAATTTTCCTGTGTCGTGAATCTTATTTTTCGGGATTTTTCAGTCGTCCCCTATAAGAACCCGGAAAAATATTAATTAATAGATTTTTAATTAAAAGTTGGAGCTTGTCAATGAAACATCTAATTCGAATTCTCAAAAAAAAAAATACTCATAATAATTGCTCACCAAATTTTAATAAGTCTTGGAACCAAAGTTTAAAATTTTGTGCAAATCCTTTCTGATTTCTGAATATACTGGATAGCTTGTCATTTAAATACTCATAAATTTAATGTTATATTAAATTGATAATCCTTTAAAAAAAAGAAACAAAAACTTCTTCAAGACTTTTGCTTGATAATAAAGTGAAAAATAATGAATAAAATAACAGACTTTTATCATGTATATAGTTTTCCCCAACTTATTATTCAAATAATAAATGTATCAGTCTGTAATTCTGGAAAATGATGAAAGACACGAGTGTAATAATAAAATCAATTCTATGATTTGCATAACAAAAATTAACGATTGCAATCGTTCTTGAAGATGTCGTTCGATAACATGAGATGGAAGGCTTCATTTCATTTCCTGAATTGCGAGTTTTTCCCTTCGATCTCCAAGTGCTCTTATTTCCCCACAATCGCTAAAAAGGGGAACCATTTCACGGGGAATTCCTTCCGCTGAGAAAATGGACTCAGCTGTAATTGCTTGCCTTCTATGAAACAATGCCTCGGTGCTGTGGGGTGCCTCTAATTTCCGCAATGGACCAGAATGGGTCTCCACAAAATCTCGGCTTGCAGGTTCAGGACGGTTAGTAATCAGATTAATTGCCAATTAGTAGAATCTATATTTGCGGTTGTCTTTGCCTTTGACTAACCATCTGTACCGTTTCCGAAATTCATACCTAAATACCCATGAGGCTGATTTGATTTTAATTCGAAAACTTCTACCTTATCACCTTCAGTTTAGATGAATTGATATTTTCTCAATATACTGAAACGGGTTTGAAAAAAAATCAATTTCTATACACTGGAACCTCGATTTATTTGCCCTCGGTTTATTGTCTTCCTAGAATATTCGCCGGCTCGCATTCGGTGATAAGGGGTCGAAGACGCCGAGAGCGAGGATTGCTGCCGGCCTTGCAATCGTTGGTGGGGAGGTCTGAGGAGCACAGAAAGAGGAGTGCGAGCTCAGTGGAGTTACGCAGTTCCCCCTGAAGTGTTTAAATCGTAAAAATTCTTGAAACGGAGTCACGGTCATCGAGGCAATGCCCGAGATTCAAACTAAATCGAGGCTCCAGTGTATTTAATGTGTGCGCCCCACAGTGGGCAAAAAATGACTTTTTTTGGTTTAAAGTAACGTACCGTCCACAAATATTGACCGTTTTGGTTGTAAAACATTTGAAAAAAATGCTAATAATATTTTTCACAGTTTTCGAGCCTAATTTTTGATTTAGTTCTTCAATATTTTCATAAATGAACAAATATGACAAAAAGACCGGCCATTTTTTCCTGTTTGATGATCCCGGTGCTCGTTGATAATAGAAAAATTGTTGCAATCTTCCACATATCATAGACTAACATTAATTAAAGACTTT
>JAUMHM010000089.1:4806890-4817138 GCA_032362435.1 Melikaiella ostensackeni | reverse complement strand
TTATTTATTCATATAGGAAAGCGACTTGTAAAGTTAGAAATAAATAATTGTCTAAACTTAGTAAATTTATGCATTTATAAATGACTTGCGTACTTAGAAAATAACTTTATAAATAGTATTTTATCTTTGTGTTTCTGCAAAAAATAATTTCAGGATGCATGTTTATAATCAAAATTGTTAATTTTTATTTATATATTCCAAAAATTAGTTTTTAGGAAAAAGATGAATTACCGACCGCGATTATTTGCGTAGCTTGCGATTTTATCGTTCTAGTACAAAAAGTGGCCACTATCACCTTGTGAACGCGCTGCGAGCTGGGATTCTCTTCCTTCTTTATCTGTCAAATTCCGTCGCGTAATTCTCAAAAATTTTAAAAGTGTTTTCCACTTCTTATTTCCCTCTGAATCGTGAAATTCGTTTCATAATATTGAATTTTAGTTTAAGGAAGGATTCTATACAGAGCGCTTTTTTTATTGAGTGTCGGTGTTGTGCTGTAATATACAGGTATGTCTGAAGTCAAGTATGTTTGACACTCGCCATCTCTTTCTCGGGATTCGTCTGCTCGGTGTCGATCTCAAAGTTTCAGAAAAGGAATATTTTCTATCAAAATATTCATTTTCTCATAAAAAACGCTCTGTCTTTCTCTTTATATGGATTCCAGGATTTCATCAGACTCCGAATACTGAGTGAGTTTTTCCTATTTATCCTACAATTTTCTTCCGCAAATAAATGTGTGGTCAGGGCCGTGCTGATAATTGGGGGAACCAAAAAAGTTTCTAAGTCCCCTTTATCCAACGTCTCAGTGTTTAGACGACTCTATAAAAACACGAATTTTGTACAAAACAGTTGAATTTTGAATCCGAAAATATGAATCTTCAACAAACAAGTTAATTTTCAACTAACTTGTAGAACTCTCAACAAAATAGTTAAATCCTTAACCAAAATAGAATTATTTTCAATCAAACAGTTGCATTTTCTGCATTGATTTTTGAAATTTTTTATTTAATTTTATTTAATAATAAAAATGAAAGAAAAATTTGATTTTTAAAGTATACCGGTTTTTAACAAATACTTGGATTCATTCAAAAATACCTAGAAAAAATGAAGTGACTATTCAAAAAAGATGTCCAATAGTATGTTTAAAAATTTATTGAATTTGTTATACACAAATAAGTGAATGAAAATGGTTTCGTGGGGATTGTCAGCGATTCGTCACATGAATCGTACTAAATTTGAACAATTTAAGGACAAAAAGAGTTTTTTAATTGAATAAATGAATATTAATGAATAATTTTTTACTTTATAAACAATTTTTATAAACAATTATCCCTATCAGGTATTCATGATGGAATAAATTAAGTGTTCTTTTAAGAAATCGATCGTATATTACGTGGAATTGAAACCCAGGTATTATATTTGGTTATCCAATAAAAATAATTAATTGTTCAAACAATTTTAATTAACAAATGTACTATTTGGCTATCATTGGACGTGCAAACTTGGTTCTTTCGAGGAATTCAACTGTAAATAACTAACTTCTTAATTTTCAAGGACACTTCGATGACAATAAATAATTTTTATTGTAAACAACAATTACTTGAAGAAATTTCTATCGTGTTATGTATTAATGAAAAAAATTTCACTTTTTTCACGGACTCAACAGCCAGTTATTTAGCAATGACTTCTTGCTATAAATTGCTAACATTTGATAATTGTTTGAACAAACTTAATTAACAAATGCATTATTTGGTTGTTTTTCATTATTTAAACTAGGTTCCTTTGTCGTAATCAACTGCCCATAAAAAAATTTCAAACTTTTCTCTGATACTTCGATAACGATCCACTATTTTCATTGTTATTAATAATCTAATTGCCCAGTAGTACTAACTCCAATCATTTAATTACAGAAGTTTACTTTCAAAATAAATCGAACTATCCCGAAAACTGAAAAAGAAAGTGGAGCAGTAATTAACTTTCTTCAACAAATCATCAATTGTTATCAACGAACAGCAAGGAATTATTGCTAAGTTATTTTAAGTATATTGTACAAGAAAAACGAGATTATTAGTTTACAAATACATTGGCTGAGAAAAATTTATTTATAACATTGTTAGTAACAATAAAAATATTGGATTGTTATCGAAGTATCTAAGAAGAGTTTAAAAATTTGTTATTAACAGTTGATGACGCTAAAAGAAAAAGCTTAAAATGCTGAAAAATAGTCAAGTAATGCATTTGTTATTTAAGTTTGTTTAGAAAATTATAAAATGTTAGCAATTCATAGCAAAAGGTCGTTGCTAAATAACTTGCTGTTTAGTCCATGAAGAAGTGTAATTTTATTTTTAAATACATAACATGTAAAAAATTTCTTTAAAAAATTGTTGCTTACAATAAAAATTATTTATTGTCATCGACATGTCCTCAAAAATCTAGAAGTTAGTTATTTACAGTTGATAGCGTCGAAAAAACCAAGTTTGTACGTCCAAAAATAGCCAAATAGTGTATTTGCTAATTAATATTGCTTAAACAAGTATCCATATTTATTGGATGACCAAATATGATACTTAGGTTTCATTCTCAGGTAATATACAATGGAGTTCGTAGAAATTTTTTTATTTATTCCATCATAAATACCAGATATGGATAATTGTTCATAAAATTTTCTTATAAAATGAAAATTATTTATGAACATTTAATAATTCAACTAAAAAACTCCTTTTGTCCATAAATTCTTCAAATTTAGTACGAATCGAATGACGGATCGCTGCCAATCCTCACAAAACCATTTTCATTCACTTAATTCTTTATAACAAATTCAATATAGTGTATTCGTATCAAGTGCGGAAAAGCGTATTTTAACGCAAGAGCGAGTGGTTACTCGCTCGCGCGTTAAAATACGTTCCGCACGTGATAAGAATGATATTTTTTGTTCGCTGTACACCGAAAGTAAGCAGAGTCGGTGTCGTTTTGCGTGCGGAAAGTTTATTTTTCCGCACTAGTGCGGTAAAGTTTTAAGTTTTGCGTGCGGAAGGTTTATTTTTTGCACACTTACAATTTGACCGCTCTCGTGCGGAAAAATCAACTTTTCGCACTCAAAACGACACCGACAAGGCTTACTTTCGATGTACGGCGGACAAAAAATTTTTTAACACTTGCGTTGCTATAGGACATCTACGCAGATGTGCCCTTGCGATCGGTTATTTCGGCATTTTTGCACATGTATATGGGGCATATATACAGTTTTGCAGATAAATGATTACAATTTTCAATTTTCAGTTGCGTAAATAAGTAGAGCAGAAAAATGTCTTCTTTCAAGAAATTTTGAAAGTGCTTACAGGATTTACGTTCCAAAAAAGCACTGTCAAAATAAGATTAAAGTACCAACCAGGTTCGCAATTCACCCACCTGATGAAAAAAAGTTTCCTCATAAAAAAGTTAAGAAAGTCCCACTTTGTTTTTCTCAAAATTTGTCCGATTCGAAATTCATTTTCCAGTACTTTTTCTTAAAAATTAATTAGGACTTACAAAAGTTAAAAACAAAAACTGGAGGTGAGATTCTTCTAATACTTTCGTCCTAGAAAAGTCCTGTTGAAACGGGAAGTATTTTGACTCTTTTGATACTTTAGTCCTATTTTGGCTTTTGCTGGGGCAAGAGCAACTTAGCAAATAATATTGATATTCTTCAATAATTTCAACTTTTCTTCGCATGAAATAATATATTTAATAGATAAATGTCGCTAGAAACTCAAATCTTGAAAATTCACGTCGTAAAAGAAAAATGGTATAGAAAATCAGTTTCGACAGCTAAAGAATGGAAGTTTTGCTGACAGGAATATAATGTTTGCAACAATAATTGAAATACTTATTACATGAAAATTTGATCTTTTGGTAGATAAAACGTTGTCTCATTACGTATTCATGAAAATTGAATTTAATCCAAATTCAAAATATATTAAATTTAGAAAATATCTGAGGTTTCATGATCGGGGAAAGAGCAATCAAGAAGATAGTTGACAAATGCTTGGATTGTAATTCGAACACCTGAGAGGAAAAGCTGAACATATTTTTTAATTTTCAAAGACTTGAACAATAATCTTTTTGGTGGAGAAATCGAACAAGATAAGCTAAGCGAAAAAACTGAACATTTGCCTTTCCCGGGTATGAACTGAACATTAGTTGTCTTTGGTGAAAAAGCGTACATATACATGTTGCGGGGAAAACCGAATATTGCGATGTTCGGTTTTTCTCGCAACATGTATGTGTACGTTTGTTCGACCCGGAACAACTTTTGCTCGGTTTTTGCACCCACATTTGTTTTATATACTTCAATGTTGAGAATCATGTATTGCCTGTCCTACATAATATTGTTATTTTTGGACTCGTGACTGTCTGTGAATTATTTTTTTGCAGCTTTCCGTTTTTTCTAGTACTATTACCATCTCTCGCGCTCGGACATACAAAAACAAACTGTGTATTATAGGAAATAGAGCAATTGTGTCTTACGGTAATTGTAATTTTGTAATGACAATTCATGATTATATTCATACTATCGCAAAAAAAATGGGTAAATAGAATCGTCAAAATTTACGTGATATCAGGAAACTTATCATAAGGTTTTATATTCTTATGGGATGTTGAAATTTTATAAGGTTACCCTTCTTTAAATTGTATTGTAAATATTCGACCAATAAAAATATAAACACTTTTTTAAAGACATGTTTAATTGTTACACAGTTAGAAATGCTACTTTTCTTAGTAAACTTTGATATGTCAAAGGTGTACTGTTCGAAATTTCCTGAAAACTCAGTCACTTCAGTCACTTTTCAGAAACTTTTCTTACTGAATTTCCAGACTTATGTCTGAATTCTTAGATTTTTAACTGAATTTTCAGACTATTGAATGATTTTTCATGCCTTTTACTAGAATCTCATACTCCTCATTGAATTTTCAGACCCGTTACCAAATTTTCATAGTTCTATCTGACTTTTCATACTTTGTACTGAATTGTCAGTTTTTTACTGATTTTTTCACACTGAAAAGTATGAAAGATTGCCTTTTTTACATTTGAAACAACAAAGTAACTGAATTTCCACGCGTGACTGAATTTTTCAGATGGATATGTTACTGAAACGTCAATGTTACTTTATTAATGTTTCCAGTTGGAAGTAACTGAATTTTCAGGCATAACTGGATATTCAGTGAAGTGAGTAGAATTTTTAGTTAATCATTCCGAAATTTCAGTAACGCGTATCTGAATAATTAGTCACACGCATTTAAAAAATCAGATACGTTCCCGGAAAAGTCACTCTCTACGATTCACTGAAAATCCAGTCAGCAATTTTCAACAGTGTATATTAAAATGAATGGACTAGTACAAGAAATAAGAATTGATGACATGTCTATCAAAATCAGCAAAATATATCAAAATCAATTCTCGAGTACATTGTGTTTAATAAAATGGTATTGGAAAATTGCAAATCGTGTATTTGATTTAAGATACACTGTATATTGATTTCAATTGGCGTCATAAAAAAAATTCTAGTCTATGTTCATCGAAATGAATACGTATATTCCTAACAGCGTAAGAAAAATTTTCAACAATGATTTTCTTCGAATAGTTTCGAAAAAATATTCAAACAATCTTTTTTGAGTCAGTATAAAAATCACTCGAAAAAGTACCAATCAAAGGATTAATGTGACTGAGACATCTCCACAAAGAATGATGAGAATTTGAAAACAATTCATTGATCAACAGCCTGTTTTCATGAATCGAAATTTTCGAAGCATAAATTTAATTAAACGATTAGTTTTGTATTTCAATACAATTGAATTCATAAAAAATATCAGCATATCTAGCTACAAATAAAGTTAACATTGCTCGTACGTTTCTGATTCCCGCGTTGAAAACCAGTCATCGACGCATGAGCCTGAGTTTACAAATTGGTATTGTTGAAATGTTTTTCCTAGGAACAAAAAACTTTTCAATTCTTCAAGTGTCAAAATTTGTTTCGGAAATCCTTAAGGATTAATTAAAGTTTCCGAAAATCTCTAGAAGTAATGAACATTCTTCAAATTAAATTTACAGATTCACCTAATTTCCAGGTTTCAATTTCTTCATTCTGAAAATTTGAAAAATTTGAAATTTTCGAATTCATAGGCTCAGACTGTTCTACTTGAAAAATTGCAACGGATCGAATTTGAATTCTAAATTCTTATTGTTAGGAACTCGATTTTAATAAATCAATATTCTAATATTGTTAGAAGCTTCCAATTTCTAGAATTTGTATACGAAAATCATTTAAAATGCATTAAAATTTTCAACAATCTTCTTTCACAAATAAACACTCCGGAAACTACATTTTTGAAATAGTTCCTACTACCAATATTATAATTTATATGTAATGTATATATATTTGTAAAATTTATATATTTGGGTTGTCAAATTTCGGAAGTTTTATTTTTCAGATTTAAAACTGGCAACTAAGAGTTTCGGTCAAAAAATTGAGATACTGGTCATTTTGAATAATATTCCACAATGAGAAAGTTTAGGAGCGCGAAAGTTTTATTTTTAAAAATCAGAAATTCAGTGTTAGTTCCCTTATTTCGAAAGTGCTGCTTCCAATATCTTGAAATTCAGGTTGATATATTTTCTGAACCAAACATGAAGATTTGAAAAATTTCAGATTCAAAGTTCATTTGAAAAAATGATGGAATATTTTTAAACTCCATGCGAACTTGCCAACATTTCTATTGAATTAACTAGGATCTTTAAATTTCTCAAAATTTAAAAAATTCAGACAATTCACTGTTATTTGGAAATTGTACGTTTTTCATTATTTTGATTAATTTTCACGATTGTTATGGAAAATTTCAATAATTTTTACAAATATTAAATAATTTCTCCCGGAAGTCGTTACATTTTTTTATCTATGCCTAGAGTTTATTAAGGGAACCATTTAAAAAATTGCAAAATTATCAGGAGTTCGAAAAAAATCTTCAATTTTTAGAATTGCACACATTATCTGAAACCCATGTATTCAGGAATCTAGTAATCCTACTGTTTCCTAAAAATGTCCATGTTTTCAAGAATTATTGATAATTTTCAAATTTTATCTAGTAAATTTCAACAATTTGGAGAAATTGCTAGTTTTTGTAGAAATTCCATTTTGCACATAGTTTTTAGCATATTTAAAATTTGTAAGTTTAGTGTAGATGTAGAGTTCCGCAAAAACTAAAAAATAATAAAAATAACCAAATTTACTACTTAAAATCGAAATGCAAAAATAACACGAGTTCACTATACTTAGGGCTACCATATTTCCAAGATGAGTTATCAGGACAGGTCATCTAATCCGATATTAATTTTCAAATGTTATTATTGAAGAACTTTATAATTTCCAAATTTGCGAATTTTTCAATTCGTGTCTTAAAAATATCGATTTCACGGATTTTTGCGTGTACATGTATAAGAGTTTCAGAATTTGTCGATTTTTTGATGTAATTTTTCTGTTTTGTAATTGTTATTTATTCTGCTTGCAGTTTTTACAACTTCAGTTTTAGAACTGAAATGTTCAGTTCCAAATCTTGCAATTTTATGTTCTATAAATTTCAAAATTCAGGGGATGCGGAGTTTTCATATCTGTGTTTTGAAATTTCAAAATTTACTTACAAACAACCCTCGATTTTCGGTTTTTATATATTCAAAGTTTTTTTAGTCCTATACTCTATGTGACGGAAACACAATTCAATATTACCCAAATTTTTAATTTACAATTTTGAATTTTCCAATTCTTAAATTTTTCAATGATGTAATTTCTTATTGTAAACTGGAAATGAGTTTTTAAATCTTAATTTATTTCGGAAGATGTACGTTTATAATTTGTGCAATGAGCGGAATTATGTAAATCAATAATTAATTCTACTAACTTTAAAACATGTAGATTAATAGTATTTCAAAGTTTTAATGACTTTTTATGAATTTCAAATTTTATTATGGAAATTTTTGGCACTTTCGTAACTTTGAAAATCAAGTAACTCAGTTATATGCGGTTCATAATCCTTTCACAATGTTCGATGTTATTTCATTGTAACAAGCATTTTCTGTTTACCCATTCGACAATGTTCAGTTTATAACAATACTGTGAAAATAATTGAATGATTTTCGTAAAACACGATTGCTAAACTTCCTGTAATACACAGTTCGTTTCAGTATGCCCGAGCGCGAGAAGCGGTAATAGTATTAGAAAAAACGGAAAGCTGGAAGAAAAGAGTTCACAGTCAGTCGCGTGTCCAAAAATAACAATAATATGTAGGATAGGCAATACATAATTTTCAGCATGAAGGAATATAAAACAAATGTGGGCGCGAAAACCAAATAAAAGTTGCTCCGGGTCAAACAAGCGTACATGTGCATTAGGGTGGTCCATTTTTTATAGTAGAAAAATTTGTTTGAAAACAAAATCGCACAATAGCCTAAATGGTTTCTCTTGTGATAAAAATAATATGTGGAAGAGGAAAATGTAATCGGATAATATTTAGAGGTCGTGTAAGAACTTTAAAGAAGTATTTCTCTCAAGTTAAATTAAACAGAAGCCTAAATTGCTTCTTTTAACTCTGATGCTCATATTTAATTTACAGAAGAAACTGCATCGGAGTTTCCAGAAAATGTTTTATCAACGACATCTCGAGTTTTAACACTTTTCTTCCACCATCATACAGTGCGCAAACGAACAATTTCGCGAAGTGCAAATATTGTCTCAGGAGCAGTAATCGATACATGGAATAAAGTTTGCATTCCAACAAAATTTGGACCTGCAGTAGTTGAGAAAATAAAATCTTTACTTCAAGACCATGAATCTCCACGTGAAAGCAAGGGTAGGAAATCATCTACTTTTGAGAGAAATAAGAAAGATTTTGTTGGGAGTATGCAAATGTTGTTTTATATAGCGCATCAAGATGCTGAAAAATAAATAAAATTTGAAGAATGAAAAGTTTTTTCAAAAGATCAACGTGAAATGAGATTTATGACGATAGAAAATGTGTGTCAGGAAATTCAGGGACGTAAAGAGTGTTTGCAAAAAAAATATGTGATCGAAGGAACAAACCAACGAGAATTGTGCAAGAAAGGAAGAAGCAAGTACTTTGTATGAACTATATTCTTCTTCGACAGACACATTAATTGTCGAGGAGGATGAAAATAATGAGGAATATACAGGAATTTCGAAATACTATAAAAAGAAATAACTAAGTCATTGTCAACTGAATTTGAGTTACCAGACAAATGTAGTCCAGCAAAAAAAAACCACGCATTTTACAGAACATAATAAATTCTCCAGATGTATCATCTACTTTGGACCGAATAAACTTATCTGATAGAAAGTTTAGTATGCTGGCTGCAGCTATAATTTGAGCGAATGATGAAGACGTAAATGAAGGAAAATTTTCGCGTTCAACAATACGTGGATATCGTCCAGCTCATCGTAAGAAAATTACAAACGAGATTCAGCAAGAATTTTGAGAAGCCAAAAACTTCCTCTACAACTTCATTAGGATTGCAAGCAGATGAAAGACAGCACAAATAAAGAAAATACTGAATTACAAGTTAAGAGACTTCCAGATGTTGTCACTGGTTACGAAACCGAAGAAATTCTAGGAATTCCGAAATGAACTTCTGGGACAGGTAAGTGTATTGCAGATGCTGTGTTAAATCTTTTGATTACGTGGAAATTATCAACGATATAATTGCAATGTGTTTTGATACTACCGCTTCTAACACGGGAGTAAGTAATGGTGCATGCTATCTTCGATTCCCGAATGAATTTACCTTTTGTACAAGAACTGAGAAAAAACGTCATACAATTTCTTCAGAATATTCTACAATAAAAAAAGTCTCATCTACCACGAGACGATTATAAAGAGATGATAGAGTTTTGTCTGGTAGTGTCAGGTGATTCATTTGGAAATAAGAAGTACTGCTTTAAAATTCCTG
Organism: Melikaiella ostensackeni; assembly: GCA_032362435.1. Classification (NCBI taxonomy): domain Eukaryota; kingdom Metazoa; phylum Arthropoda; class Insecta; order Hymenoptera; family Cynipidae; genus Melikaiella; species Melikaiella ostensackeni. Next base: position 4,807,150 of record JAUMHM010000089.1, on the reverse strand, counting down.
GTGCTTACCACTTTGCTCGATGGATGGCAAAAGTGATCTATTGCTTAAAAATTTATCTTTTTCGTGATCAATTTTCTCTGACTGCCAATGAAATGAAAAATCTTACAGAATTTTGTATGTTTCCATCTCTTATCTATGTGAAAGCCTGGTTATCGTGTTCGTGAACAAGCGATGCCCCCACTGACGATCTGCTCTTATTCCGACAGCTGAAGCAATATGCAAGTGTGAATAAAGTCGTCTCAGACATAGCTATAATGAAA
>JAUMHM010000089.1:4775734-4797692 GCA_032362435.1 Melikaiella ostensackeni | reverse complement strand
ATGAAGAGAGACGGTTGCATGATGACGACGTCGGCGAGTCCGCTTTCCCACCCTGACCCGATGCCGATACTGGGGTTCCTACTCCCTGCATCGTGAAACACTTTCTTTTTGTGCCTGCCATGACGGCATGAACGCTGTTTACCGAGGGACTCATCCAGTATGGATCTGTCGCCCACCGTCACCACGTGGAGGTGCCCTGGTTACAGGCACAAGCGAAAAATGCTGAAAAGGTTGGCGATATAAATATATTCACCCATTCTTCCAGAAACCGTAAAATAGAGACAATAAAACAGGAAAGTTCATGTTAATTCCGTTGTAAAGGCATTGCTTATCATGTTAAAATTTACCTTTTTGCCGAAATAGTAGAATCTGCGATGGAAGATAAGGGTTATATAAGGCTAGGTTAGGTGAGTTTAGGTTAGGTTAGGTGAGTTGAAGTTAGGTCACGTCAATTGTGAGAATAAGACTCCGCTGATATAGGCTTTCCAAAAAAAAATCAGCCTTGAAGGCAGTAGGTATATCACAATTTTATATCATTTTATTGAGTTTTTTTTGAGGTTAGTCTTCAAGGATAACGTGTGGGATCAATTCTGACAGCAAATTTGCATTCAGTGCATCAAAAAGACATAAGAATTGATATGCCTCATCCCCAGAAGAGGAAATACTAATTTTTTTGAGTTTTTTGAGGTTAGGGTGCAACGCTGACGTGTAGGGAAAATTCCGACATCGGATTCAAATTCAGTGCGTCAAAATCCATAGGAAAACATATGTCGCGTCCCCATTTTTCCCTACACTTTTTTTCTGTGTGGCTGTGTAATCTGCCGGGCACTCGCTCGCGCAGTCTTGCTTCCCCCCTCCCCCCCTTCTCAGTATCTCTTCAAAATTCCAGGATCTTTTCAGTTGCCTGACCGCAATTTTCTCTCGTCTTATTTCTTACTTGAGCATATAACTTGGTCAGCTCTAACACACCCCCATGAACCATTTCAGAAATCTCTCACGCAGACTTTCCACACTTTTATACTCCTTCCATAAAAAAATTTCCGCTCCATAACTCAACACTGACCACAGTAGCACGTCGAACATCCACACTCTCATCCTTCTGTCGTCCTTAAACCTTCCCTTCCTTATACTTCACACTTGTCCCATTTCTTTAATCGGACATTCCAATCTCTTTCTCACCTGCAGCTCGTTTCATCCTTCTGCTCCGAACAAAAATCCTAGGTAGCAGAACTCCTTTGCCTATTTTACCACCTTGCTATTTATCTTTTATTCGTACTCTATTCTACACTTTAAAACACATCATCTTAGTCCTACTCACATTCACCCTTAAATCTTCTTCTCTCACATACTTTTCGAACGCTTTTATCATCAGATTCATCCCTCTTTCATTATCCGCTACCAGAACTACATTGTCTGCATATACTAATGAATACAGTTTGCCTGTTTCCAATATTGTCCCCCCTTTTCCTCTCCTCTCCATCTTCTCCTTAAAAGTCTGCCAATAGGACACTTAACAGAAGAGGGTTCAATGGGCGCCCTTGCCTAAGTGCCCTTCCTGTCCAGAATTCCTCCCCTTTCTTTTCTCCTATCTTCACTCTTATCTTAGTCTCCACAAATATCTTTTTTATCCTCTCTATCAAACCCTTACCTATTCTTTTGTCTTTCATGGCCTTATGTAGCATCCTCCTGTTTACGGAGTCAAATACTTCTTCAAATCCACAAAGAGTGCAACTAGTTTCCATTTCTTCTGCCCCAAGTTCCTAATTATTCGAAAATTGAGCATTCAAATGTTATCTGTGGTCCCTATCCATTTCCTAAAACCCGTTGGGTTGTGTGGTATACTTCCTTTTTCTTCCACCTGTCTTTCCAGCCTCTTCCTAAGCACTTTCGAGTAAATTTTATAGCCCATTGATATCAGTAAGTCCTCTACATTTTTTCCTATTTTTTCTTAATCACCGGCACTGCCAGCCCTACCTTCCATTCCTTCGGCCGCCGTCGACCCCACCGAACCTTATTGCAAATCCTCCACATCTCTTTTTTCACCCCTTCTCCACCATATTTCAGTGCTTCATTCTCCAAGCCATCCTCATATGTTGCCTTCTTTCTTCTAAGCCTTGCAATTGCCTTATTCACTTTATCCCTATTAATCTTGAAAAAATAGGAAAAAGGGTCATAATTCTCGATTTTAGATATTTTAGGGGTTACTGGAATTTAACGGGAGAAAAAGAGGAAAAAGGAGACGGAATGTGATCCCTGTTATTATACGAGGTGTGGCTGTTGAATAAACAGACTGATTTTTTTATCTGTGTTCTTCCTCCCCTCACCCTCCAAATTTCAAGTTTGAACGATCCTCAGTACGACAGTAATCTTTGTTCGAAATTGACCGTCTACCTGAGCTCCGCCTGAATTATGTTGAGTGTAAAAGTAGAACAGCACGTCAACGTGAAGTTCCTTGTGGAACTTGGAAAACCCGCTACAAAAACGTATAATTTGTTAAAGGAAGTTTATGGTGATGAGTGTCTATCTCTTACTGAAGTTTTCGATTGGTTAAAAAAATTTAGGGAGGGGAGGAAAATGAATGAAGGCGATCCACATCCCGGCCGTCCCCGCACATCGAAAATCGAAGGTAACATCGAAAAAGTGAATAAAAATATTCGAACAAATCGATGCCTGAGCATCCGAGCAATTGCTGACTTAGTAAACATCGATAAAGAAACTGTTGGACAAATTTTAAATGAAAATTCACACGCATAAGAAAAAAAAAGACTGAAATATGGAAGAATGGCTCGTGGATTCTTCACCAGGACAACTCTTTAGTACACAAGGCGCTGTCTATCCAGGGGTTTTTGACGAAGAACAAGATTCCCGTATTGAAGCACCCACTGTACTCACATGACCTAGTCCCATGTGATTTTTTTCTGTTCCCGAAGATCAAATCTAAGCTAAAACGTATCAGATTCGATTAGGTGGATGCTGTGAAGGAAAAAGCGGTGCCGCTCATGAAAGACCTCTCAGAAAAGACCTGTAACATTGCTTCAAGCAATGGAAGATTCGTATGGAGCGGTGTAGGGATCGGGAAGGAGACTACATTGGAGGGGATAACATCTCCATTGAATAATTTGGTAAATCAAAATTGTTAGAGCGATAGTCCGGTTATTTAGTAGCCACACCTCGTAATTAATTTTATTTAATCAATTTCTGAAAAACATAATAACAATTACAAATTGATTACAGAATATTCGAGTGATAAAGAATCTTCCTTGAGTTCCACTTCCGTTCCTAATGTTAAGCAAAATTGGAAACAAACTACAAACACGATAACCTTCTCGTACCAAGCCGTGGTTAATTATCCAGCAGCTAATTTTCAATTGACAAGAATAGGCGATTCAAAGATTCTTATAAGTATTAATTTTGGATATGTGGAAAGAGATATCGTCAAGCATGAATTTCAATTAGCAGGAGATGTGAAATGGCCGCCTCTCTGGGAAAGAAATCACGATACAATGGGGGTAATTTCTGTCTATAATTTTTTAAATATAATGTCTAAATAATATTTTCTGTGAAGAAAGGAACGCTTTTCAACTCCTCTGGGACTCGAGCCCAGGACCTGTGGCTTGCCGGAGGACAAACTCGACACAGTCTTTCGGAAAACGAAAGGTTCTGGGCTCGAATCCCAGCGGAGCGGAGAGGCGTTTTTTTCACAGAAAATTTTCTTTAATGTCTTATTTTTTTAATTTTCCATCTTGTCTTAATTATGTAAAAATATTTCTAAGATTTGATAGTCAAATGGATTGGTACAATAGATTTCTGGTTTGCTGATGGTAAAACGGAATCTTCTGTTAGAACTGATCAAGATGACTAAAATGAGAATCGTAGATGAAAATTGTATTTGATGTCTGTTTTTTTCATCGCACAAAATTCATTACTACAGTAGACTCTCACAAAGCGCCTGGTGCGCGGGACCGGGCTAGTCAGAAAGCGCTCGCGTGGTTAAGCCACGTCCCTGGGGCTTGGTGGGAAAGATCTCTGACAAGCATTGGCGGATTATTTGAATATCATCTCGCGCACGCGCATTTAGTGCCACGCTCAAGGCGCTTACTGAATTTAGAGCTAGTGGAAGGAAGAGGCTTTTAGTGAAAAAGGTGCTTACTGGAGAAGGCGCTTTGTGAGAGTCTACTGTATTTCAATGATATATGTTTTTTCTTGATGGATTTTTCCGCTTTTCTAAACGTCTACAATGGTTTTTTGAATCTAGGTGGATTTTACATTTACGAAAAAGACTGGAAGTTTGTGGAAATCTTATGGTACTAGGACGACAGAGTACGAGGCAAGAAACAAGGAGCGATTATATAAAGAGTACGAAGTCGTCAGTAACACTTCTCTTTGCAAAGTAGTTCATCTTATGGTGTTGAGAGCCAGAGACTATTTAGAACTTGTTCCCATTGGTCGACATTTAGAAGTTAAACTAAATGTTTTAGGTGAGTGAAGAATGTGGTAAAAATTGGCTGGATCCTCTATCCCAATTCCTTGAAATTAGAATTATTGCGGCAGTAGCTGGATGGTAATTCATGACTTATCGAGATCTTGAATGTTGAACGCGGACGGATGCGGTTAGCGCTCGGATGGGTGACCTTTTTCGGCGTTCTCGCTTAGGCGTGTTCTCACTGCTTTTAACTACTGTCGAGTGGGGGGAGGTTTGACACCGAGGATGAATGTGGGCACTCGATGCTATCGAATGTCTACATCCCCAACTTGTTTGTCGGTAACCGACTGCGCTCAGGAGTTCTGGTTTTCTGCAGTTTTTCACTCCCCTGACCAAATGTTCAGGCAAATGCGAGCGCTTCTAATAAAAATCCGGCTGCAGACGAAAAGGGTATACATGGAGTGAAAATCTAATTTAATCTAATCTAATCTGAAATTAGAATTATTCCGAGTCTATCAATTCGAACCTTTTTTATTTTATCTATTATCAAAACCATCGGAGAATCATCTGAATTGAGTGGTAATTTATACGTAATTTGTAATAAGAATGTAAAATTTCGTTTTATTTATTTGAATCTGCATTCAAGTTTAAATTTGATGTAAACTTAAGTTCAAGTGAATTCGAAGGAATTAAACTGAATTGAAGGTAAATTAAACGTTATTTGAGGGAATTGAACAAAATTTAGTTAAATTCATCATGCAATCCAACGAAGAACGAATTTCGATGGGATTCATCGGAATTTCGGAAAGTTTAGCGAAATTTCATTTAATTTGATTGAATTAAATGAATTTGAGTAAATTCCACTGAAATAAAATTAAATTTTGATTAACAGAATAAAATGTAAATTAGATGTAAGTGCATTCAATTAAACTGAAAGTGAATTACACTAAATTCAACGGGATTTGACTAAAAAGGTTAATTTCTCTGAATTTATATGAATTTAAACGAATTCAACTAAATTTAAAGGAAATTAAACTGAATGCAATGAAAGGAAATTAAATAATAAATTGAAATGGTATTTAATGGGATTTAATAAATTTCAACGAAGTTAAACAGAATTTATTGGGGCTCAATTGAATTTCAATTAAATTTAATAGAAATTCACATAAATTCGATGGAATTCAATTAAATTTAATGGAAATTCAATTTAATTGACGCTGCATTCAATGAAATTGATATTAATTCAAGGTGTTTTTAACGGAATTATAAGGAATCCGATGGTTTTCAAGGCAATTCAACAAAATTAAATGGGATTTCCATGAAATTGATGGAAATAAATTAAAATCAATGGAATTTAACGAGATTAAATGTAATGCAACCAAATTCAGATGAAAATGAATTGAAGTAAATTCAGTTCAAAGGAATTATATGTGATTTAACGGGATTAAATGAAATTTAATGAAATTCAATGGAATAATATTCATTCAAGGTGATACTAACCCAAATCAAGTCAATCAAATTGATGGAATTAAATTTAATTCAATGGAATTATATGTAATTCAACGGGATTAAATTCAAATCAATGAAGTTTAATGTAATGATATTCATTCAAGGTGTTTTTGAGCTTTACTTTTTAATTCCATGTGAGTTTATTTTCAGTATATAATGCTTAGAGAATAATGAATTAAGTTTCTAATTTTATGTTATTACATTTTGATTTTTTCCTGAATTTGTTCGAAAGAATTAAATCTTTTTTGCAAAATTTTGTCGCGTAATTATTTTTGCATCGCAACTGGTTCGGTTGGAATGACTTCGAACGAAAAGTGCGAACACCAAGATTTTTTATTTCATTTTGTATTTGAGATGTCTTACAACTATTTTTCAAAGAAAAACAACATCTTTTCCCCGGCCGTTTTGGGAAGAGTACATTTTTAATTCAAAAAAATCGAAATTCCCAGTTTTTCTCGAAAACGAAGCGAAAGATGAAAAAAGTCAAAGGATTATAATTGTTCCGTGGAAAAATTGCTACAAAAATACCCCTTTACCATATTTTAATTTGACTTCGTTTTTCTTTAAACATGATTTTTCGATTTTAAGAGGAAAAAATGGGGTTTTTACAGTTTTATACGAGGAAAAATATTAAAACACAAAGTTTGATTTAAATAACCTGAGGATAGTTTTTCTTGTTGAAAAATCTTATTGTTTATTTCTGTCTATCTGGTTAAAAAAAGATTTTTATTATACAATTAATGATCAAGTTATCAGTTGCTAATTATCAACTGATAACTTGATCATTAATTGTATGATTAGAGATTTTCATCAAATCATAAATTTGTATACACTTCGCTGAAAACCTTTTTCTAATCATAGATATAAAAAAAAAAGATTTTTGAGAAGAAAAAAATATCCTAGGATTAGTTCAATTAAACTTTATCTATTCCTGACTTGTTTAATAACCCGCTTCGTTTTCCAGAAAAACTAGAAAATTCTATTTTTTTAAAGTTTAAAATGTATTTTTTTTTTAAACGGTCTGGCCAAAGATTTTATTATTTTTTGGAAAATAGTTGTAAGACAACCCAGATAGAAAATCAAGAAAAACATTCTGGCTGTTTGCACTTTTAGGTTGAAGTTATTTCAACCCAACTGTGCTCGACTTATACTACTGAAAATTGTCCCCCTTCATTCCCGATCAAATTATCTGAATATATATTGACCTCTGCTGTTGAAAATCTTCTCTTTTATCTTCCCTTCTCCATTTGTAGTTTTTTTTCGTTGCTTAAATAATTAAAAGGAAACACGTCTCCTTATTCTATTTTTTGCAACATCCACCTCGAAAGTAAGGACTTCTATGCCTCTAAATGATGTGCAGAGTGTTTCAATCCAGTAGACTGTGCAAGAATAGTATTGGTGCATGCGCACTTGGAAACCCATCTTTTTTTGGAATCGGTGCAATGGACGCGCGTGCGACTTTAGAGATAAGCAAGTTCACACTCTGGCAAAAATAAAATATCCTTAAAAATTCTGTAAAAAAATTTTACACTAATTTGGATGAAAACCACTATACCACTAGTATTTTTGGACAAATGTTGCAAAAAAATAGCTTGTGAAACAAGTGCGCAAAATAGGAAATTGCTACTCGTATAATTGCAGCAATGCCTTCAACTCCCATCCCACCCAGTTCTATCCCATTCCACCCCATTCCATCTTCTGCTAATTCTGCAAGCTTCATACTCGTCGGCAATCGCCTATCTTGCGCACTTGTATCACGAACAACTATTATGATGTTCCAAATGCTGAAAATAATATTTCTAAAAACTAAATGAACTCAGAATATTCTTTCTATTTTTCAGGAACTGAAGTTTCTAGACTGTACACACCTGTCCCGCCGTGCCTTCATCCTGAAAATATGGCGCCAAATTACACGTCCGACTGTATATGTCTCATGGTAAAACGATATACCGAAGGCGCACTCACTCCGTCCATGACTAGTTTACAGCCAGGGCAGACATTGACTTTGAGTTGTGGATTAGGTACCTTTGTAGTGGAGTCCTTTGACATGTATTCCACAATTCATATGTTGGCTGCGGGTACTGGTTTGACTGCAATGCTCAGCATTATTCAAAGAGCACTTTGCCGGCGCAACGTGTGAGTCCTCATAGTTCTTCTTTTATTGCAATTCCTGAATAAAATTTTTTTTTACCTAACCTGCACTGAAAGTATACCTTTTTGTGCATGAAACGTGTGCACGAAGTGGCTTTTTTCCGCCCGGAGACGAGGCGGGCGCAAAGTAGCTTTTTGCAACTGCTTCTTAATTCCCCGGGCGGAAATCACTACTTTGCGCCCGCTTCATATGCACTCAAAGGCAAACTTTAGATGCAGGTTATGGGCGAACAATTGACCATCCCCACTCGTGGGAATTGCCAACTTTACGCTCTTGATGCACAGTGTACTACTTTTGTCCTACTCATTTTGATGATTTTTTTCATTCAGCTGTTTTATTCAAACGATCATTTTTTCTTTTCAGAATCGCGATAAACTTGCTTAACTTTAACAAGAATGAAGAGAACATTTTCTATTCTTTAGAGTTGGAAAGGATCTCTAGAGAGAAAAAGTATGTTGCAGATTTTCTCATCAAAAAAATTATTAATACAGATTTAATATGTTATAATTGAATTGGCTGAGGACTTTCTTTCAATTATGCCCTAAAGTATTCAATTGTATTATTGAATTAATGAAATATTTTTCTTGTATTTAGATTGAAAGTAACTCAGATTCTACTGCAACCTGATGATTCTTGGACTGGAAGACGTGGAGAAATTTCTAACGAATTATTGTCCGAATTAATTGGAAAATCGGTCCCGCAAGCTTGCGTTTTTTCATGTGGTCCTAGAGGTTTCATCGAATCTGCAAAAACGTCAGTAGTTTTCTCCAAATAATATTTAGTTTATCAATTATTTAATGAAAATAAATTAAGTTAATTTTTCACTTCTTATATTTTCAGATTTCTCCTGACTCTTGGGTGGAAATCATCGCAAATGAATGCATTTGATGACTAGATTCAGAAATAAGACCAACGATCTGAAGGGACCCGAAAATTTCGTCATTGGACCCAACTGGACTTGCGCCAGACATTAGCTAATTTATTTAAATTACAATTTTCGAATTAGGATAGTAGCACAAATATCCAAAAATATTACAATTCTAGTGATAATTCGCTCAGGTTTTCAAAATAGTTTTTTTTTTTAATTCTTAATAAAAGTTATTCAGTTATTTTCAGAAATTCTCGCTTTGTAGGAATATAAATATTACTAAAGTACCTGGGAAAAACACGTGAACACGATGTCGTAAATACGTTAGTGTGGAAAGTTCTAAATACATAATTTTAACTAGGCGCAGATTTCGTGTCATAAAAACACCAAAAATTATTTTAAGGAATACTAATTAAAAAAAGGTTACAAAAGCCAAGAGACTAGTCATTAATTTTCAGATAACAAATACGAAGAAATTCACGATTTTTTTTTAAAAGTCTGAATATTTAAAAACTATTAACACTTGAAAAGTTATTGATTAATTTATCTATCCACAATTTTGTTTGCGCTACTAAGAAAGTACAGAGTGAGAATTACAAAATTAAGAAATGCAAAATTTTCTCTTGATAATCAAGTACTCCGGAGTTTATTGAATCATGTCCTTTTGAGTACATAAAGAGAAATAAAAAAATATTTTTAATGTGTATAGCTGACAAAAATGATACATAGAAGAATATGGAATAAATAAGAGAATTCTAATTGCCGGTTTCCCGAAGCAATATTTACATCAAAACACGCATTCTAAAATTAGTTTTAGGTATACAGCACTTTTCCCTTACACTGTACAAAATCAAGGAGCCTGTATAGTTGATTATTATATCCATAGATTGTGTACATATATACATAGATTTGTATATATTATTTAGAGTATACTTATGTGTTTTTTGCCATTCTACTTAAGTGTTTTAATAAGCAAAGAAATAAAAAGAGTAAATGTTTGCGTTTTTATTTCGCGTTGACCCTCAAATTAAAATAACTTAATAATTATTAAATCGAATTAAGAATCAAACGAGCCAAATAATTCAATTTTATGAATTAATTCGCTTTGATGAGAGTAAGTTTCGAATATCTGTAATTTGTTAATTCTAAGGGAACAATCCTGTATCAATTGGAATAAAACTTTCAGGCCAGGGAAAACTTTTCCCGAAGAAAAAGCGAGAAAAACTTTTTGTGCGGCTAATTTTTCGACACGAATCATTGATGAATCAATCACAAAACTTTTTTGATAACAGAGTGGATAACATCAGGGCGAAGTTCGTTTCACATCTAGAAATGATATATGTGACTGAACCTTTGGAACACTGATGTTAATTTGTTTTATTTTTAAAACGTAAGATGCTCTTTAATGATTTCGGAAGTAGAAGCTTTTTTCTGTACATGTTAGAAATAAATTTTATGTAGCAAATGAGACATTATTTTTGTTATTCATAAGTCTGTCAGAATTTTGCGTAATTGAAGCCTCAGGGAAAAGCATTCGGTCAATTTTTAAAGAACATATTGCAGATACTATGAGAAGTTCAATGAATTTTAAAATTAGGAATAAATGTAGAGATACTCAATAATTTTCAAATGTTATTTTTCGCAAAATTGTATCACGTAATTCTTATTTAAATTAGTATATAAAAAATGTTAAGCATGATAAATACTTTTTTTGGTGGGCTTAAAGTTGATAAGTGGAGTTCATAAAAGTTCATAAGCTAAAAAATCATGAAAAAATAAAATGCTGCATTTTTTTGAAAAATATATAAGAATCTGAGTACTGTATTTGTATAAAAAGAGTACACTTCGATACAGAAAAAATCCATTAGCAGCAATTATTTGAATGAAACGCATGCCGAATTGAAAATACACTTGCATCGATTATTTAAATAGAATAAACATTTCATTCACAACAACGGAATTGAGGAACCCCTAATTTTTTTTTAATTCTGCCAAGAATCAGGGGCCATTTTGACAACAAAAGGAACACTTTGTAGGAGTGCCACTCGAGAAAAAAAATCAAGCCTTTTTACAGACAATGGGTTTAGTTTTTAAGATAAAAAGTCGAATGTTTTAGAAAATAGTTGACTTCTAACCCAGAAACGATGAATTTTTAACAACAAAGTTGATTCTCAATCAAGAGAGATGAATTTCTTACCAAATAGTTGAATTTTCAACTTATAAAGGATAAGTTTTCAACCAAAAACAGAATAGCTAAATTTTCAGAAAAAAATTTAATCTTTAACCAAATAAAAAAGAATTTTCAACAAAAGAAAAAAGCGTTAGTTTTCTACCAAATACTCGAACTTTCGAATGAATAATTCAATTTTTAACAAAATGGTTGAACGCTCTACCATAATAGTTAGGGTTTCAACCAAAAACATGAATTTTCAACAAAAAAACTTCTACTCATGAATAAAAAATATTTTAATTTGAAATCAAAAACAGTCAAATTCAACAAAAAAGTCGAACTTTCAACAAAATAGTTGAATCCTCAACCAAAACAGATTAATTTTTGACGAAACAGTTGTATTTTTCGTTAAAGAGTATGAATCTTCAACTAAGAAGATTAACTTTCTACCAAAAAAGATACATTTTCAACAAAATACATGAATTTGTAAACAAATAGTTGAATTTTTAACTCGAAAAGGTTAATTTTCAATTAAAATTGTCAATATTCAACCAAAAAATGAGAGTGTTGTTCAAACTTATTATATTGTTATTGAACTGTACCATTGCAGGGCCGTCTTGTGCAAAATTCGCAAACTTTGTTAAAATTTATCATCAGAAAACGTATTAAACGTTATGTAAGCTCGTAACGTTACTCCGCATGATCTACCCCCCACCCCGCCCGTTACCAACTGTAGTTTTTGGCGTGACCCCCTCTTCCCTCGAATTGGTAACGTAGTTTATAGACGGCCCCTGAAGTGACCCCACCTAAAAAAAAAATTCTCTGATCGGACACAAACTTCGGCAAAGTGGAGTCCTACTCTTTTCATATCAATAAAACAAAATTTTGTCTTCTACAGTTTCGATAAGATTTTTCACTCCCTATTCTTTGATCATGAACATTTTTTGATAAAATAAATATTTGAACTTCAAAAATAAAGGTCAAAAATAAATTTCAGTTTTTTCGAATTTCGATATTTTTTTTAGGCTTAAAAGAAAACTGAGGATTTTTCTTTAAAAAATCTCGAGCTGAAAAAGTGGGCCGACAATTATTTATTGAATTCAGATAAATGGGAGTGAATTCAGAGAAATTTAAGAAAAATGAGAAGAATTCGACAAAATTGATAAAAATTCAAGGTGAATTTAAAACAATTGGAAAATATTAAAAAAATTCACTGAATTAATTATATTTGGAGTGAATTTTCAAAAATCCAAGGGATACCAGAGAATCCGATAAAATTCATACGAGATGAAGATCAATTTGAAAGAATGTAGGTTTAGAATAATTCAAGTAAATGCAAAAAAATTTGAGTTAAAAAAAATTCTACTGAATTCAGATAAATGGAAGCGAATAGAACTAGTGAATTTAGAGAAATTTCAAGAAAATAGGAAGAATTTGATGAAATTCATAAAAGTTCAAGGTGAGTTAAAAAAAATTCAAGTTAACTGAAAACAATTGAAAACTATTTAAAAAATTCATTGAGTCCATTAAATTTGGAGTGAATTTCTGAAGAATTCAAGGGATTTCAAGAGAATTTGAAGAAAATCATACGAATTCAAGGTGAATTTAAGAGTCTTCAAGGTAAATTAAAAATAATATTTGAAAATCCCAAAAAGATTTGATGTTAGTGGATTTCAAGGAATGTTTATTTGCTTTTTTCTATAAATGAATAGTTTATTAAATAAATATTGCTTCCTCATAGATGGAGGTTTGTGAAGACCTAAATTTTCAAATGTACTTTTTTGGCATATTTCGATATAAGTCGACCCCAGGAACTCAAAAATGGAATTTTTCTAAAATGATCGCGTGTGTGTGTGTGTGTGTAACTTTTTTCTGTTCACCATATCTTGAAAAGTAAAATATCTATAATCATGAATTTGGACGAATCGTAGCTTTAATTGATGTCCCTGTCGGGTGAGGTTTTGAGCAAGATCAGACAACTGAAAGAGGTTGTTTTTGCGTTTAAAAATTTGAGAAAAAATTTGTTACCTTTTTCATATGAGAAAAACTTTTTTTATATTCGAAAAACAACCATGCTATACTGTAACACGTGAGTTAATGTATGTATATGAATTATTTGATTACTCACCACTCGCGGTTAGCAGTGTGATTATTTTATGAATAATCTCAATATTTAAATAAGTATAAGGTGGCGCACGGGAGAAAGAATAAAACTTATTTGCCAATAAACATACAATTTATTCAATAAGCCATAATCTATTCTATCGTTTACAATGTGAATATTCAATCTAAACTCTATGCTATCAAATGATTCTAAAAAGTTTTAACTGAAAAGCACTGATTCAAGTAGTCACTTTAGTTATCTCGCTGTATGGTTTATGAACCCTCTTTCAATTCAAATAGCTAGTGCTAGGAGAGTAATGTCCAAGAACTGTCATTCTTCCAAAAATAGTATTTATTTCTTACAAATGCGACACTAGATTCTCACACCGCGCAGTTTCTAAACTCTGTTTTAATTCAAATAGCCAGTTCTAGGAGAGCAATGTCCAAGAACTGTCACTTTTCCAAAATAGTATTTATTTTTCACAAATGCGACACTAATGCACAGATATTTGATTACCACCCTACAAACGAAAAGGGGGAGTTGTATTCGCAAAATCAGAAATGGCCTACAAGCAATATAAACAAGTCAGAGCACAAGTAGAATTGAATGTAATACACATCATTTGTAATAAAATTCTCTTTATTGATCAAGGACCAAGGAATGGGGTAGAGATTTAAGAATTTTCCTGTTTCGCCCGAAAATTCGATAAATTTTATTTATTTTATCTTTTAATCGCGTAATCATTAATTTGAGCACAAGTTACAATTTTCACTTTCTTAGCCAGAGTGAGGAGTACAACTCCGTTCTGCCTATAAGTGATTATTATGCCTTGAAACTCAATTTGTTTATGACAGGGTGTTTCATGAACCAGGGGACGAAGTATAACTACGCTCTGCTTGTCAACACGATGTCACAGTACGTTCCTGTTACAGTTTCACCCTTCTCCAAGTAATCAATAAGGATAATTTCTTGAGAATCTCAAAATGCTGTGGCCATCACCTTCACAGCTCACAAAACAGCCTTCGCCTTCTTTGTCGCACTTTCACCAAGCATTACCCACTGCTTTGACTGCTGCTTTGTCTCGGGCATATGGTGGTGGATCCAGGCTTCATCAACGGTTACAGAACGGCGCAAGAGCTCTTTTGGATTTCGCTTGAACATGTCCAAATTGGATTGAGAAACATCAGTTCTTTCCAACTTTTGTTGCTCAGTGATTACGCGCAGCACCCATCGCGCACATAGCTTTCGCATGTTCGAACGATCTTTCAAAATGTTGTGTACACATTCAGTTGAGATGTTTACCATCTCAGAAATCTGACGCATCTTCAATTTACGGTCATCGGTCACTAAACGGAGAATTTTTTTAACCACTTCAGGCGTAGTCGCGCCTGAATGCCTCCCTGAACGTGGTTCGTCATTTGTGCTCGTACGACCAAACTTAAATTCATGCATCCACCTTTTGACGTTGTATTCGCTGAAGCAGGTGTGTCATAATACTTATCAAGTTTTTCTTTAGCTTCTTAAGCCATTTTGCCTCTCAAATAATAATGTTTAATGAGAATACGAAAGTCGTTCTTTCCAATGTTCACAAAATCACTGTGATGATGACACGACAATTACAATAAGCACAAAGTACTTGGCAGATTGTAACGAAACTCTGAATTTAGTGCTTTTAAGGTTAGCAATTCATAAGAATGATAAGGAACAGAGTTAGAAAGTCGCGGATTCTTCAGAATTTTTCAACTTTCAAGTGAGAGTGAGGCAATGATTGATTAAAGCTAACGAAAATAATTATTTAAACTATGTATTATTATTTTTTTAAATATTCTCTAACAATAATGCTAGAAAATTGGGGTTTTTTCTGAAATTTTCCGCTTTTTGTCCACTTTTCAATGAGAGTGAGGTAATAATTAATTTAAATTAACAAACACAATTATTTTAACAATCCATCATTATTTTGAATAATATTCTCTTTGAATAAAACTAGAAAGTTGCGGTTTTTTCTGAAACCTTAAACTTTTTGTCCACTTTTCACTTAGAATGATTTAATAATTAATGAAATTTAATAAACATAATTGTTCAAACAATTTATTATTGTTTATAACTATCTTTTCCTATAGCAATACTGGATAGTTGCGATTTTTTCTGAAATTTTTAGCTTTTCTTTGACTTTTTAGTTTTGAACGAATAATAAATGAACATCAACAAGAATAATTTCTTAAATAGTATTCCATTCCTTTTTGGGAAAATTTTCAAAAAAACACGCATTTATTTTTTTGCGGATTTGAAAAAATGTGGGGGGGGGGGAATAAGCATGAAAACTCGAAAACAAAGTTTTCAATGCATTTTTGGACCACCCCATGTTGCAATATCAGGGTGTCTACTAGAGTGGGGCGGTAATACAAAATTTGAAAAAATTGAGAAAGGCTAGTGCTAGTGAAATTTTGAGAATTTGAAAAAAATTTCTTACGGGTACGAAAATTGTGTTAATTTTTTTATGTACAGTTTTCGTTATGAAATGTTTCCCCAGTGCGAACTAAAGACATGTCATATATTAAAAAATTGATTAAAATAAAAATTAATCAAATCCTAAAAAATGTCTACCCGAAGGATATGTTTAAATTCCCGATCATTTCCCGGTTTTCTCTCGGTAAATTTTTCATTCTTCCCGGTCAATCAATCATTTAATTATTTACAAACTGATGAAAGCGCAATAGTTTATTTTGATGTCTAATATTCACTTCAAGGTTAATGTAACTATCTTAACCCAAAATTATATTTTTTATGGAAAACAAAATAATGAAAATATACTATTGACACTCAATATATAGACACACATTTTTTAGTATTTAAAATTCGTTAATTTTAGATTGTTAATTTCATAAATTCGAAGTCAAATTTTTTTTCCTTAAATAGATTGAAAGCTTTTTAAACTTCGATTAAAATTATTGCAAAGTGAAGTCATTTTGACAATTTTTCAAGAAGATATTGCAAAAACATTTCAAATTGTTATGTTTTTTAAAATTTTAAATCACACCCAAAATATATAACATTTTTCGATGTCCTTGTGTTCTTTTCCTGCTGAGAAACAAATGTTTGGAATTATGTAAAATGAGTAATCATGAATTTTCTATAAAAATTCTTTAAAATATACATTAGAATCATTTTTATTATCATTTTCCTAGAAATGAAATGGCTTAGATTTTTTCCAATTTTCTTAGTTCAGCTTCAGCTTCTTGAGCAGAAGAAAAATATTCAAACAACTATTTCGATAAGTTGCTGCGATTCTTTAGAAATTTACATTTAAAATGAGCCAAGAACATTGACAAATGCACATAATTTCAGATTTCATTTGAAATTCAAGAAAACTTTAAACACTATAATTTGCACCGATGCAGCAATATCTTCTTAAATATTGACAAAAGAACTTCACCCTGGGCTCATTTTATTCAGAATTTAGACAGCTTCCAATCTGGATATCTAAAAGAAAAAAATTGAACTCTAAATTAACATAATCAACAAACTATTGAATACTAACAAATGGGTGTGTCCACATTGCTAGGTAGAAGTCATAATTGTTCATTTAAATATATGGTACTTATTCGTCGTCCCTTCTACTTAAGACAAAAGTCGTAATTTACTCAATAATATTCAATAAAAGCGTAACGAATAGAGTTGTAAAGAATCTTTTAAGGGTTATTTTCAAAATTCTTCACAATTATCAATCGGCCTTTTTTGCCTATTTTATACGTCAGTTTGGAGATTCATTAATTTTCAGCTTGAATGAACACCTGGAACATCCTTAAAATAATCTTAAATGTCTAATCATTCAATTAAAAAATTTCACCATTTTTATAATTTTAAAAGCTCTTCAATTTTACAATATAAAAAACATTCCCATGTAGGAATGTTGACACAAATTGTTACGTGCCCAACCGGTATGGTAACGCAAAATTGTTGGAGGCCGTCAAAGCAAATTTGATGAGGCCTCTAACAAGGATTCTTTTTTATTTTTAATTAATGTTAGAGGCCCTCGCTGAAGACCTAACAGGGCCATTTTCCAAATACATGCCGTTTTTGAATGGTGCATTAACAAAGTAAGTCCGATATAGCATGAGTAATTTTCTAAATCATTAAAACACCTTTTAAAGTATATTTTGAGAAAATATAAAAAGTTTCCATTGAAAAAATTGTTTACCTTAAGTTATGAATGCTTAAAATTTCTCACGCCATATCAAACTGGCATAAGTCGAGCATTCCATACCTCAAATTTTTCCACGTGCAAATTTTGCATGTCAGATTCTTAAATTGTTTTTTCCACATTGTGGAAAAAATTTTTCTGATCATGTAGCTTGCTCAGGGCCTAAAGCGATCCTGTCCGGGGTCACAATAGGGAGCTTATTATTGATTTTAATATGAAATGAAATTTAATATGATTTTAATAAAAAGGGTTGCCATATTTGGACCACAGCACGTCCTGATGAGGGCCGCCCTAATAAGGGAAAAGTGTTGGGCCCCTAAAAAAGCCCCAATATTGTTAGGAACTATTAGGGAAATTACTACTCGGGTTGATTCGAATTTTGAGTTTTCACTTTTTCAGAATAAAAGTATAAAAATGTTCATCCATACGCCTTGATGTAGAAACTGTTCAACTTCAGACGCTTTAACTTGAAATTTGATATTTTTGAAAGCTTTTATTACAATGGAATTCGAAAGTACTTAAAATTGGTTAATGTATAACGTCTAATTTTAATATTCTTAAATTTGTAATAACTTTCTCTTTCTGTTTGCAACTGTTTAATTCATTAATTTTCAATTCTACACTTTCTTCGGAATTTAGAATGTTTTTAAGCATCTTCTTCTTAAAATTGGTTATTTTCTCATCAATTCCATTGGAAACCATATTTTTAAGTTTAGCATCACGTCCACTGATTCAAGGAATATAAAAAATCTGTTAAAAGCTATTTTTTTAAATACTTGGATGAACTATTTCAACATTTCGTGATCCCTCGGAACCGAAAAAACTGAGATAACATATCATCCATCTAATCTAGTTGCATAAGGTCGTAAGCTACACAAATTAAGTTTTACAGGAGAGGCAAAAAACAAATTGTGGGGTTAAGCGCTCAGAAGGTCGTAAACCACTTGCTCTATAAAAAAACATATTTCAAGAAAATGAAAAGTCTTCCTGGTACAAATTTACATGAAGCAGCTTGATAGTTCTTATTTTTTCTATTTTTAAAGACGCAACTGAAAATTTAAGAGAATGGTTTCTCAAATTTGAGCCTTAAAAATGAGCAGATTTCAGAACCAGGCATTAAATATTGATTTTTTTAAATTTGGAAAAGGTTCCAAAAGTTCAAAATTTCAAACTCAGCTTTGAATAATTATCATTTAACGATTTTCAATGTCAGATTTGATGAGGGTTGGAATGCTAGCTGCAACTGTGAATACCATTCTTAGATTTATCAAAAATGAAAGCTCTCCTTCTGTTGTTTAAAATATTAGCGTATCGAGAGAAAATGCGTTCTACATCTGCGGATGTGATGGGTGCATATTTAATCTTTTTTATCTCATTTTCAGAGTAGAGGCAACGTTCAATATTTTGAGCATCGAAATTTTGCGCGATCATTTCCACTATTTTTAAATATTTATTTTTCGCAAGGACATCGTTTAATGTTTGTTCAGCCACTCTTTTTGCTCGTCTGCTTTGCTTTTCTAACATTTCACTTACATGCTGAGCATAATGCAAGCTTCTTTGTAACGTTAGTCCATAAGTCTATAATTTTGTGACGTATTTGACCAAAAATTCAAAATTTGTTTGTACGTGTTCAAAGTCTACACGTAAGAATGAATTCTTTAAAACAGTTTGAGCCGGTTTTCAGGGATTTAGCCTCTTTCGAATTCAAACTCAATACAACAAAACGAACTCTTTCAAAATTTTCAGCATAATATACTGCTGCACTTAGCCACGTTCCCCATCGCGTTATAACAGGCTCTGATGGCAAAGGTTATCTAGGATTCATTTGGCGCAAGAAATAAATTTGTTCAGGAAACTTTGAAAAATTTTTGTTGCAGTTTCAATTAATTTATCTACTGTATTGGGATACAGACGAATTGCTCTAGCAACGCGATGAAGGCCATGTACGACACATGTTATGTGCAACATTTTTGAAAGAAGTTTTTTTTATTCATGACCAGATTTAAACATGTATTTCATTTTTCTTCGACTTACCTTAGCACTAATGTTCTTCAAATTTGACTTCTACCTAGGTAAATTTAAGGGACAACTGGTTCATACCTGTAGATGGCTCCAAGAATGAGGAGAAAGCAGAAGCTGATGTCTATCGTAGGGGGAGTGAATGGGCTTCACAATCCCGGTAGGGTCCTATGCCACGGTATTACAAACTGACATCATGGCCATGCTCCAGTGTGCGTATGAAGCACAGGAGTATGGCAATAGAAAAAATATCCGTATTTGCCTAGACAGTCAGGCTGCTATACTAGTGGTCCTGAATGGAACAACGACTATGTCGCTACTAGTATGGGAGTGCTTTGAGGCACTGAATAATCTAGCGACAGAAATCCGAGTGACTCTATTTTGGATCCCTGGACACAGTGGTATTAAAAGTAATGAGATCTCGGACAGGCTAGGAAAACTAGCCGTAAAAGAAAACTTCACTGATCCCGAACCAGTCGTAGACATTTCCAGTAGGTTGGTCACTGAAGAAATTAACAGTTGGCTGACCGAGGAACATCAATAGGAATGGAATTGGGCCACTAGCTGCAGACAGGCCAAAACACTCATGGGTTTAAATTAAAACTTTAAACGAGCTGCGGAATTAGGCAAGCTCGGTAGGAATGAAGTCGAGGTCCTAAAGAAATGTTTGTAGGGCATGGAAACCTCAACTATCACAGAATCACACAATTACATTTTTTTTAAAAACAGGAACAAAAATGTAAATATCTGATTTTTTTAAGTGACTGGGGGTTATTCCTCCTAAACACGCAGCTTCTGAAAATAATTCCTCCCCTGCAGACCTTTTAACAGCCTTTACCACTAAGCCTATACTCTCAGTAAACAGTACTTCCTCCCGACCTCTGCTCCATCCACCTTTGATGATACTTATAAAGTAATTGGTCCTATTCTCTTGCATATCTACAATGCATCTCTCCTGGTGGGGATTTTCCCTGACACCTGGAAAGAGGCGATTATTCGCCCTGTCCCTAAAACATCTGACCCCACCTCTCCTACAGATTTCCGACCTATTTTCATCTTGTGTGCCCTGTCTAAACCCTTTGAGCGCATTGTCCAGCAGTAACTAACAGTGCACCTGGACTCTAACAATTCAATTGACCCAATGCAATCCGGGTTTAGGCTGGGCATAGCGAGTGCTATGCCTTACGGCCTCACCCAAAGTCTCTTCTGACCTTAAACTGGCAATTGATAGAAGGGAGTTAACGGTTATTGTCCTCTTTGACTTTTTCAAGGCGATTGACACAGTCGACCATAATCCAGTATTAACTAGGCGCAAATCGCTTAAGCTCTCTAACATGGCAGTTAAATGGTTTGAATCTTATCTTGGCAATCATTATGAAAGAGTACAAAATACCAATGAGGAGCGGTCTGCTTGTGAGGAGGTCAATAGTGGTGTCCCTCAAGGTTCCACACTTGCCCCTACTCCATTTAATATTTATATCTCTGATCTCGGCAGCAAGCTTCGTCATTGCAAGTACCACAAACATGCTGATGATTTTATGTTTTATCTTTCTGGGCCTACTGCTACTCTTGAGAACTTACTTCAAAAGGTACAGGAGGATATAAATTTGGTGGTGCAGCGGGCCTTGACCTGTGGTCCCATTATGGACCCAGCTAAAACAATGGTTATTATTATAGGACCTTCTTCCTCTTCATCACCTGAAACAACTGCAACCCAATCTCCTTTCCTGATTGATGGACGTAGCATCTCCTCAATGGAATCTGTTAAAGATCTGGGCTATTTTCTTAATCGCACTCTTTCATAGAATGAGCAAGTTTCGGATATTTGAAGAAAAACATTTAGAGCCCTCTAACAGCTTAATAGGACTGAATAATCACTTCCTACTCCAACATCGAGTATCAAGAGAGAGCTGGACTTCTCAACGTTGCTAAAAGAAGACAATTTTTTATAGGCAACCTGCTGTACAGCATATTCAGCACGGAAGCTCCGCAATACCTTGTTAATCTCTTTCATTTTAATGATAAAGATCAACCAATACAGTCTAAACTCCGTCATAAGAAAACAGTACTTAAAATTCAATCACATTGCACTTATAAAATGCAAAGGTCGTTTCCAATTCATAGTGGGCGTTTTTGGGACAAACTACCTAAAATAATTAGAAATGCACTTTCACAATACCAATTCAGAAAACTTTTTTTTGTTACTTATTTAATACTGCAAATTTCAGTTTTGAAATCACTCATTGGTGATACATAAGATATACTGGCGTATGAGACTGCGTGATAATGTATTATTTGTAATTATATATATATATATATATATATGCATATATTGAGCACAGGTTTCTTTTTTCAATCACAAAATTAGCTGCTTCGATGGATTGGGGGTATTTTTTAAAGTAAGCTTCAATGGTTTTGAGGTTTGAAATATATTGTAACCTAGTAGGTTTCATGAAACCGGTTTCGTAAAACCGCTGTGTGATTAAAGATACCCCT
This sequence comes from Melikaiella ostensackeni, assembly GCA_032362435.1. NCBI lineage: Eukaryota > Metazoa > Arthropoda > Insecta > Hymenoptera > Cynipidae > Melikaiella > Melikaiella ostensackeni. The sequence continues at coordinate 4,775,750 of JAUMHM010000089.1, read as the reverse complement.
ATTTTGAAGCCCCATC
>JAUMHM010000089.1:4749425-4766612 GCA_032362435.1 Melikaiella ostensackeni | reverse complement strand
ATTTTCATGGATGGCAGTCGCTCCCAGGGGACCCTGCGGTGGTTGTTTGACCAACTTTTTGATATATATATATATATCTCAAAGACCGAAATGAGATCTATTTTTTATGGAAAGTTTAATGCAGAGAAATAGAACACAAGAAAATCCACAAATCAAGAGTAGACTTCGAAGATACCTACTCTACGGCTCATGAAGAGGTATTAATGATTAACTCAATTCACCAGAAGATATCTATTTTTATTTAAATATAGTATACAAATTTGAGAAAGTTTGCAATTTTTCAAAATGTGTTATTATTTTGGATTATAACCTCTTGCTATTTTGAAAAATGGAATAGTCTGAATAGATTAGTTCTAAAACAACCTACAAATATATACCTGATTTAAAGTAATTTAATTTAAATTTAATTTTTTCTTTTGATTTGATTAATTGATATTCAATTCAATTTAATTAAATAAGTTTAATATATGTTAAACGTCTTAAAATTCTAAGGTTTGTGAATTTTAGAATTCGAAAATGAAATGTTCGAAATTGAGCAAGCTATTTGAGGTTTAAAACGTACAAAATGAAACAATTTCAAATAAAAGCAGACAAAGTTCATCAAATTAAAATTAAAAACCTTCAAGACTTATATCTGTTAGTCAAGTTTTCAAAGTTCAACAAATTAATTTTGAAAAAATCATGCTGTAACCAGATGAAATGTGAAATACACACATTGAAAATTTGATTACCCAAAATTTGAAAAATTAACGAATTCTAAATTCATGGCATTCAAAACTGAGGAATTTATAGTCGAAAACTTAATAGGTATTTCACGAAATCTCGAGAACTTTGAAATTAAAAAATTTCAAATGAAATTAGCTGAGAAAATTGAAATTTCATAAGTTGAACAAAATTAAAATTTGAAACTTAAAAGATTAAAAAATTAACAAATTTCAACTGAACAATTCCAACTCTACGGAATTCAGAATTAATTTAAAATACTGTTTATCTGAAAACTAAAATTGTTCAATAGGATGTTAAGAACACTTTCTTCTAAAAGTTATGTCAATTTTCTCAAAATTTAGAGCAAAAGAAGAAGCTGAATCCCTATTAGATCAGTATCCGATAATTTTGAAAACTGTCATAAGAAGTGATGAAAATATGAGGTTAAGATGATACATATACTTGAAAAATGACCTTTTTTTCATTTTATTTCTTGGTAAAACGTATGAATAAAAAATAGATTTACTATTATATATTTTACGATGTTTGCATATGTGCTGTGACGGAAGCAATTTTTGTAAGACCTGTCCAGGGAAAATGCAGAGTCAGGGGGTTTTATTAAAATTTAATGCATTTCCAATATTTTCCGGATTGCGTGTTCTTATTTTGGGTCGCAGTTTTCGTTCGAAAGCACATCTACGCGTATACCTCAAATCCATATCCATCCCAGAAAAACAATCCCACAGGATGCGAAACTTATGGTAATGCGACTTCTATGACGCTACATGAAAAGTGAAAAAAAATAGGAAAATTTGTCACTCTTCATAATAATAATTTTTCTGAAATATATATGTTTCAGTCAATATCGGAAATCAGTTATTATCGACAATGCCTAGTCAATGTCGACAGTGCTTGCTATTATCGGTTATTGGCGACAATGACCGGTAATTGTTGACAATGTCCATCCTAGGAAATTAAAATTCTGAAATGAAAACCTGCCTCTCCTATTCAAAAATTGCCCTAATTGTCTGAAACTTCCAATATTGACCAGTCATTGGCGACAATGCCAGAAGAGTAGCGTTCGATGTCACTTGGCACTCGCACTTGTTACTTCAATTTTTCAGAGTTCGGGGAAATAAGCCTAACTGACGCCGAGATTTTTGACTTCAAAACAGGATATCTTTACGTACCTGACCAATAATTAATCATGCTTTCTTGCCACCTGTAAGGCACCTGCTTCCCCTATTCAAAAATTGCCCTAATCGGAGCAAAGTGACAGTGACCGCTAGTCTTCGGACATTGTCGAAAATGACCGGTAAATATTGGTGAATTCAGAATTTTAGTTTCTGGGATAGACGTTGTCCAGCCATTGTCGACAATGACCGATTTCTGAAATTCACTTTAACATATACAATATGTAATTTGAAATAATTCTAATAATTCAAGCACAATAGGCTTCAAAATAAAAAATATGGAGAAATACATTTTTAGATTTAGAATAAAAGAGTGGAAGGTAGAAAACTTCATTGTTTAATTGTATAATCATTACCTTCAGTTGTATTTTTCATATTAATTTTTTCCTTTCTCAGCTTAATTTACATAAACAATCGACGGTGTGAGACTTTTATGTAATGTGGCAGAATTTATATTTGTATATTGAGTGTCAGTAGAAAAGGTCAGTAAGTTGTCAGGCAAATTGTGATACTTTCAATTTAAGGCTCGTTTTCCACTTTGCGTCGATACGCTGCCTCAGGCAGTGGCTCATATTAAAGTGAGAATGTTTTCACTTGCATGTCGCATCGCGACAAGAAAATTCTCATTAAAACTCGTGTGAAGCATACGCCTCAAGCGTCGGAATCTGTGTCCAAAAGCAAGAGGAACTTGGGAATGTTTTTGAATTACACACATAAAAACTTTAATGCATTAAGAATCGTGAGACAAGCTTTATTATCTTGTAAAATCTTGACTTGACTTGACTTTTTTACTTAAAAAATAAACGTTTTTGGACTGACTTCTAATTTGTTTTCTACAATTTTACTGGAATTATCATCTGGATAACCAAATGACTGAAGTTTCAGTAACTTTTTTCTAATAGAATTTCAGTGCAGAGTCATTGATTTCTCAGTAGTGCCGTGTGTGAAATAATAAGAAATTAAGTTATCCGAATGAATTCAGCTTGAACGATCAAAGTGGATAATCAGCCAAACGATCAATTAGCAACCTAGGATACCGCGCTGTCAGTTACGTCGTAGCGCATTTTGTTTTTATAATTAACATAGGTTACCAATCAATTGTTTGGCTGATTAATCATTTTGATCGTTTTTAGCTGAATATATTTGATAACTGAAATTGCCATTGATTGTTCCAACCGTTTTTGTTCTTAATTCATTGGTGGAGTAAGCGGCCACAAATGTGTAAGTCCATTTTTCGTTTTTCTAGAAATTTAGGCAAATTTTGCATCTCAGAAACAATTTATTGGTTGAAGCACACAGCACTATTTCTCAGTGGATTTTCTTTGATTGTGATAGCCAGAAGTAGGTTACTAATTTTCCAGTGAAATTTCACTGCTTCAAATTCAGTGGTAGCATTCGCAAATGCAAAATGAGGCTTAGAGTGTACGGTCTGACAAGTTTGCTGTAGAAATCTGTTGGAAATACACCATGTGTAGTTCCAGTTCAAATAGATTCTTGCAAAAATAAAAATATTGCACACATACGCCATGCAAACTTTGTTGGTGATATCGCTATCTACTTGATGAGAAATTCATGATCGAAAGGCACGAAATTCCTGCATGCTGTGCACCTCACGTATTCGTAACTAGTGACCGAGAAGCGATTCGATGCATACGAAAGGCTATTTTCATTCAAGGTAGCTCTGCAGGGTTTTACTCCACACTGAGGTCTGAATCAGCCCTCGCGAGTCGCGCAATCTATGCTCAAATTTCATATTTTTACATCTCTTTGAAAATTTGTATATTTATGGTTTTATTTTACTCTATAATATCATCACCCCTTTTGCAATGAGTGTAACTCGTTCAGTTCTAGCCTCGTTTTGCTACCAGGGATCAAGAAATTTATATGGTATTGGTATGTGAGAAATGTGTCGAAGAAGGTATAGGTTTTAGATCAATCTGAAAGTCGCAATCACCTCAGGTGAAGAGCTTCACACAGCCAGGATACATCACGATTCAGACATAAACACTCAAGCTGACTAATAAACCCACACGAAGATTTTATCCCGATCACATCCATTAAGCATATTTCTTCACGGAGGCCCATGAGTATCCAGAATCTTTTGTTTCAAGCATTACCCTTCTTCTTATGAACAGTTGTCCTCCATACATCTCTATCCTTCTTTCTTCGGTTTACTTCTGGGTACGCTACCATTCACCTCACCTGAATACACTTGCTTCGTTGAGCGTCCTTCATTCATTCTCTCAACATGACCAAAACATCTCAGCAAATTTCTTTCACTCTTCTCAGACAATGTTTTTCCTATACCACATTTTTTGAGAACCCACTCATTACTGACTTTGTCCATTAGCGTTTTACCGCGTACGTTTCACAGGAATTGCATGCCAAACGCGTTCACTCTACTCATATCCTTTTCTTGGTACGTCCAGGTCTCGCTACCATACAGCACAGTGGGTGCAAGCGCAGAATCGTATATTGCAATTTTAGCTTTGTACGTTACATTTTCAGTTCTACCAATGGCCCATATACCGGTAATCCTTCTACCCTCGTTTATATATCTGGACATCTCTGCATCTATCTTTCCGTTATCAGTAAATAAACTTCCGAGATACACGAAATCATCAACTTGTTGTATCCTTTCTTCGTTTAAGGCAATGTTGCATACTGTTTTCTCACCCTTTCTTTCAAACATGATAATTTTTATTTTATTTACGTTAATCTTGAGACCCATGCTCTTCATGTTGTTATCCAGTCTTCTCAACGTTCTCTATAAATCATCGACTGATTCTGCGATAACAACCTTATTATCTGCGCACGCCAGTCACTGTCTACAGACTCCAAACACTGTCCCAAGATCAACACCTTCTTCTTCTTGAAGAGCCATTCTTGGACATTCGCCCATGTATGCATTGAACAATAGGAGGATGTAGCGCAGCCTTGCCTAATGCCCTGCTTTATATCAAACCAATATCTAAGTTTTCCATTTACTCCTATACTTACTTCGCTATTATTATATATTGTTTTCATTGCTTTTAAAAACCAACAACTCACTCCATACTCTTGCAAAACTTCCCATATTTTAGTTCTGTCCACCTTATCGAAAGCTTTTTCCAGATCAACAAATGCACATAAAACATTTTTTTTACCCTCAAAATTTGTCTCTATAATCTGTCTCAAGCTGAATATCCGATCAGCACATGTTCTACCTGGCATAAGTCCACAGTGGACTTTCCAGATTCTTTCTTCAGTTAATCCCATGACCTTACCAATAAGTATTTTTGTAGATATTTTGCTCACGGTACTTGGTAAGCTAATCGCTCTACAATTAAAATAGTCACCTTTCTCATCCTTTCCCTTGTAGAGTGGAACGATAATCGCCTTTTTTCTATTATTTAGAACTCTGCCGTTCTCAGCACACATCTTCATAAATTTTCTCAACCATACAAAGGAAAATCCGCCACCGCTCTTAAGTATTCAGGCGATGATACCATCCGCACCAGCAGCCTTTTCATTCTTTAGTTTCTTAATTGCGGATATGATGTTGTGGATATCGATTCTTCTTTTGTCACCTTCAACAAGATTGTCTTACGTATGCTCTTCCGCTTCACAGTTGTTATGCTCCATCGCGTGACCTCCATATAATTTCTTGAAGAAATCACTCACACAGTCTTTCACTTCGTTCGTATCCTATACCATTTCATTACCAAAATTATTAATATATTCAAAATGAGTAAGCATAGAAGATTTATCCAATTTAAATTAATTTTGGTTCATACAACCCTTGTTCAATGAAAATAAAAGTTCGTTTAAAGGTTGCAGTTGATAGGTCCGCTGTCAAAGGTGAAAAATCATTGGTTCAATATGAAAAGTCAGAAATTATATGCCAAAGGTGAGAGGTCAAAGGTCTGGAATTAAAGGTGAAACTTCATTGGTGAACGATCAAAGGTCATAGGTGAGATACTATATGCCAAGAGTACGGGGCCAAGGGTCAAGTATGAGAGATAATAGATGAAAATCCATAGGTCAGAGATTATATGCGGGGTTGCTAGAAAATCCCAATTTCGAAGTTCCCTAACATTCCCTGACTCTCCTCTGACCAGTTTTTCATTTTCCCTGACCGTTATAAATTTTTGTGTCAGAAAGGTTACAACACAAGTCTGATTTTAAAATTCCATGATTTTTCCAGGTTTTCCAGGTCTACTTTGAAAAAAATTCCAAGCCTACGATTCCAAAAAAGTGCAGTCAATTAAATCAAATTTAAAAACATTGTACTTATTGCAGACTGATTTACCAACAATTTCTTATACAGTTATGAATTAATTCGGATGTAAAGGTTTTTCAACATTTATTAAATTCTAAATCCTCAAATTTAAAGATTTCAAAGATTTAAAAAAATATTTCAGAGATTTCACGAATATTTAAATGATTTGACAAAGATTTCAAAGATTCTACAAAAAATTCAAAGATTTCAAAAGATTTCAGAGATTTCAGGAAGATTTTACAGATTTCAAACTGATTCACAAAGATTTCACAAACATTTTACGCAAATATTAAAGATTTCAAAGTTTTTAAGAAATATCAAAATATCTCAAGGACTTCGGAAGGTTTGAAAGATTTCAAAAGATTTTAAAAGCTTTCAAATATTAAAAAAGATTTCAAGACTGATTAAACCCTCGTTTATATTTTTTTTATTGGTATGAAAATCAAATCTTATGAATTCGGATATGAAAAATTCGTCCTAAATCAATAATGTTAATGCAAAAAAATGTTCGTAAGAGGTCAATGGTTTGAAATCAAAGGTAAAACTTTGGTGGTCAAATGTTAAAGGTCATATGTTAAAGTTTGGGGTGAAAGGTGAATCATGGGAAATCATAGATTGAAACTCATAGTTCAGAGATCATATGTCGAAGGTCAAAAATGAGAGGTCAGTGTGTAAAAGTCAAAGGTCAAAGATGAGAAGTCATATGTCATTAGTGAGAGGTCATAGGTCACCGATTATATTAAGAATATTTTGGTTTCCTCATGGGTCTTGATATGTAGACAATATTTCTATTCTCATAAATTAATTCTTTTTTGTTTCTTGAAATTTTATTTTTTATTTAAAATTTATAATTACAACTGTAGCGAATAAAATGACATGGAGAATATATTATATTTTGGATAAAATAGTTCATTCTTCCAAGCATATTGTCGAAGTCATATAGATTGACAAATATCGGTTAGTTTAATGTATGATTTATGGTCAAGATAATTATTAGAGGCAACATCAATATTGTTTACAGTTGAAAATCATTTATACGTATTCTCACTCATTTAGCTTGATTCATCCTCGTTAGATATTAGTGAATTATAACATAATTTCATCACTAATTTAGTCAGAATTTGCACATAAAGGAATCTACGGTCTACGTCTGTTTACCTCTCCAATATATTGCGCTAATTATATGTATGTAATATGCAAATGGCGACGATCCCTTCTAAGTTCATAAATTGATGGCGAGCTGTCTGCATTGCATCTTGCAAACAATATGAAATTTAGGCAGGAGACAGGTTTACCCCGGACGGCCTTACCCCAGATTCAAAGGTCACTGATAAAATTTGCACAAAATTTAAAGCAAGTGCCTAAAAATAAAAGCGCATTAATGAACATATATCACAGTAAACCCCGGGATATCAGGCCGTTGCATATCATTCTGATTATCAACTTCAAATCCAAATGATCCACTTTTGCGGATTCAAAATTAATTTTTACACTACTTCATGCATATTGTCGAGTAGCAGTTTTCATACTTTTGTATTCGAAGTCGTAGATTATTCATAACCAACGATTTAGTTCAACTTTTAACCAAGTAGTTGAATGTTCAACCAAAGTAATTTTAGTTTTAAATCAAAAACAGTTGGATTCAGCTAGAAAAGACAAATTAAAAAAAAAGCAGTTGTATCCTCAACAATAACGACTGAATTTTATCTCATACAGTTGCATTTTCAACCTAAAAAAATGTAATTTCTGCCGAAAGAGATGAATTTTTAAACTAAAAAAAATTTTCAGCTAAAAAAATTAATTTTCGACCAAAACAAAACGAGTTTTTAACAAAATATTGAATTTTAAAACAAGGAGAACATTTTTTAACAAAAATGATGAATCTGTGATAAATCTGAACGATGAATTGATCTTAAATAAGAAAAGAAAACAAACCAACTAACGGAAGAATTGAATTTTCTACAAAAACAGTTAAATCTTCAATCCAAAAAAAACAAATTTTTAACAAAACAATGAAACTTTTCAGAAAAAGGACCAAATTTCAACGAACTAGCTGAATTTTCAACCAAAAAAGATGATTGGAAGAAATTTCTACCGAAAAGTCGGAGTTTAACGAGAGAGTTGAATTTTCAACCTAGAAAGATTTTTCATTGAAGAAAGAATGACAATTTCAACAAAATTGTTGAAATTTCAAGCCGAAAAGACTAGTTTTCTGCAAAAAAGCTGAATTTTTAAGCGAAAAGACAAATTTTCAACGAAATAAGATAACTTTCTCACATAATTGTTAAATTTCCAACAAAATAATTGAATTGTCAACCGAATAATAAGAATTTTGACCAAAGGAAATGAATTTCTGATAAATTTCTGAATAAAATTTTTAACACTTGTTTTTTTATATAAAATCTGCTTTGTTCTTGAATTTTCAGATGTTGAAAATTCAATTATTAAACATTCTTAACTCTTAAAATTGACTTTCAAATAATTGAATTTCCAATTGTTGAAAATGAAAGAAAATTCAAAATTGAATTTTCAACACTTCAATTTTGAATTCGATAGGATTTCAAAGGATTTAAAATAGAACCCTAACATTTTTAAAATCCTTCGGAATCCCTTCAAATGATTGAAATCTATGAAAAATAAAATATTACTCTAAAATCCTTAAAATCCCTTGAAATTCTTCAGATGATTGAAATCTATTGAAAACGTATTGTTTTTTCCTCCTTCTAATTTTTATCTCAATCTCCCAATCCTGATTACTTAAAATTCACCTGTTGAAAATCCAATTTTCTTCAATTTTCAACAGTTTGATTTTGTATTGCGAACAAGGGTTAAAATTTTTGTATTTACATGATATGATATAAGGATTTAATAAATGAACATTTCAATCCATTGAAGAACTTGTTGAAAAAAGCCGGTTTTTTCCGATAATGAATAGCTATTTGCAAAAAATGTTCTGTTTGACTGATGTCATTTTTTACGGTAGAGTAGTTTCTTCAGGGATACCTATCCTTCGTCTAATTTTTTAAAAACTGAAATTTGTTAGTACGATCAATTTTTTATATTACTTTACTAAAAAAAGTAGCAAAAAAGTAGTCTTGTCTGAAAAAGTATCAAAAAAGTAAAAAAGTGTGGAACTTAGAAGCCTGCAATGTGTTCTACGTGTGCGTCCCGATCCGATAACATATTTTCATCTCCATTCACTTATTGGAGCCTATCCAAACCAGAATATTCAGTGAAGGCAGTAAATTATTGGTAAAACTATTATTATTATTGATTCAAATAAATAATTAATTTTGAGTATACTGAGATTTTAAACCGCAATTTGAAATATTTTAATCAGAAAACCTTACGAGGTTTTCTAACTGGAAGTGTTTTAGCTTGAATGAATGTGAAACTATAGAGCCTTTGTGTTTCCCCACCTTTCTAAAGCTTCAGTTTAATGTTAAAAAAAGTTTAAACTAAGGAGCCGAGAGTAAAATTGGAAACAATTTATTTCATTTTCTTTATAATTATTTCACGCTAAAAAATCGTAACGTCTCAATTATAAGCATACAAATTTTTTATTTAATTATTATAAAAGTAAACATTTTTGATTGCAATATGGTATGCCAAAAGCTGATGGATTGTATTTTGATAAACAATATTTCGCGATACAAAAAAATTATCAAAAACATAGTATCATTCGTTCCCAAACATAAATAATTGAAATACTGAAAACCTAAAGAATTTAATCCTGATTCAATTAACTAACTTTTTAAGCTGTTAACCATCATCCGGAAGATCATAAAACGCCTCAAAGCCAAGGCTCCTCGTCCCGGAAGTTAACCTAATCATGGGCAAAGATTTTATTCTACCCCTTTTATACTCCAGGGATCGTTAAATTGTAGCAGCTAATGAACATTGCATAAGGTAATCGTTTGATCGAGAAGAAAATTTCGTGCTCGGCCGATTTTCATAGGAAAAACAGGGTGAAGTTTTCGTTATATATTTTGAAGAGGGTGCCGTGACTCATTACCGTATACCGCCCATACTAATTTTACTCCATCAATGTAGTGTTAGAAATAAAATTTTCCTTTTTTGCAAATTTCCTAAAAATTCGTTCCCAACTTAAAACTTCTACCATTTTTATTTGTGTGCATCCATTTCGACAAATCTCTTATTTCCATTGAGTGCACGATGCGACATTACAGAGACGTCAAAATGTCGGAAGTCTTTAAAATCAAAAAGAACGTTTCAACGTCCGTCGAATAAATGAGAAATGAGCAGTCCCCAGAACAAGAAAAATATTTTTCCATCGAGGATCTTATGTTCGAGTTCTTTCAAAGATGATTGTGAAATAGCGAACCAGTTGCTGGTAAAATGGGAGAGAAAAGGGTATTAAAACGATTGGAATCAGTAGTAATGAGTCGAGCTTTTAAAATTAGAATTAGCATCTTTCTGTAAAGCAAAATAATATTTAGAATTTGATATTTCCACAATGTTATTCCAAGCGCGTTTTTCTCCGAGATAGTTGTATTAATATATTAATGTTTCAAAAGGTAACATTTTCAAGCGTAAATCATTTTTTGAAAAAAATCCTGAGTCTCTCGTGGCTAAGAAGAATTTTTTGCTACTTAAGTTTCTCTTATTATTTTTTTTGTTGTTGCTTTTTTCTCGGGTGAACCCAGTATACCATCATCAGCCACGGACCAAGTCAAGTGCCTGATGAGTTAAAGATGTTAAAAATTCAATACGATGTTTAAAACCTGTTGCGATGATGTTGTAGTAGGTACAAAATTAGGCGTATGGTATAGTTTGGAGTTTTTCGTTTACCGCTATTGTCCTTATGCAGCGGCTGAGAGTGATGAAGGTGACATTAATCGCCTCTGGATGCTTTTTTAGAGCTACCATCTTTCTCTTCTTCTTTTCCTTCTTCTTCTTCTTCTACTCCTTCTTATTATATCATTCAGTCAAATTCCTTTCGGGGTAAGTGTAAATCATTCGTTTTAAGCCTCGTTATAGTAGCGGAGATCAAAGAATTTATATGATGAGGGTAAGTAAGGGATGTGTAGGAGAAGGGGTAGATTTTAGATCAACCAAGGAGTCACGTGTTGCTTATTCAAACGACACACTTTTTCAACAACACCGCATCGACACGAGTCGCTGATCAATCTCTCTAGCAAACGCCCCAGATGAAGAGCTTTACGGATCTTTAGTTTAAATAGGTAAACACATAAACCCTAACCACATCCACTGAGCAAACCTCTTCACAAGGGCTCATAAATATCAAAAATCTTTCGTTTCAGATATCACTCTTCTTCTTATAAACGATTGTCCTCCACACATCCCTATCCTTACATACATCTTTACATGAAAGCTCTTGTTTTCCTACGACTCTTTATATCTCTTCGCATTAGAATCTTATTCACACATCCCAACTATTCTTTCTTCGGTCTACCTCTGGGAACGCTGCTACTCACCTTATCTTAATACACTTGCTTCGTTCAATGACCTTCATTCATTCTCTCAACATGACCAAACCATCTCAAAAAATTTCTCTCACACTTGTCAATCACTGTTCCTTCTACACCACATTCTTCGAGAACCCACTAATGAGTGGGTTATTGACTTTGTCCGTTAACGTTTTACCGCACTTATTCCGCAGAAATTGCATGCCAACCGTGTTCACTTTACTCCTATCCTTCTCTTGATACTTCCAGGTGTCGCTACCATACAACACAGTGGATGCAAACTGCAAGCACTGTTCTTTAGTTTCCTAATTACGGATATAATGTCACGGATATCGATTCTTATTTCGCCACCTACAACGGGCTTATCTAACGTATCATCTTCTGTGTCACACTTGTTATGCTCTATAGCTTGACCTCAGTACAATTTCATGAAAAAATACTTATACAGTCTTTCACCTTGTCCGTATCTGATACCATTACACCATCAGCATTTTTAGTTCCGACTAACTCAGTGCTATCACTTCCTTTCCTGATATTCCTTACCCGTTTCCAAAATAATTTCTTATTTCCTTCAGAATCATGTTGCATTTTTTGTCTTCTTCCGTTTTGATTTTATTCTCGCTTTTTTTGACTGGTATGTTTGCTTTTCTGTGTTTATCCCTACGATCATTTTTTAGTCTAGTCCTCTCCTCATTTCTAAGATCTTCGATATCCATGCACCCTGTACATTTTCATTGCCTGATTCCGTCTTTCAGTCTTCTCTATGATGTCCTAAATATTTATTAAGCTTTTCACGATATACCATTTATACTTCTGGTTTCTGCAAAATCTCTATTTACTGGCGTTTGCTTCGACTTAATATTAATTCTTCTTCTCCCTCCTTGACATAGGTTTATTTTTTAAACCACGAGGTAGTGATCTGTTGTACACTCAGAGCCTCTCATAACCTTTGTATCTCTTACTAGCCCTCTCAGTCTCTCATCTGCTACAACGGAGTCAATCATACTGTGACTTTCGCCTCTGCACCAAGTATACATGTGTATTATTTTATATCTAAACAAGTATTTGTAATAAAAAAGCCTTTTTCTAAGCATAAGCTGATCAATTTATCCCTATTACTGTTATTTTTGGGTCTCCGAAATGACTAAGTAGCCTGTCGGTACTTTTGCGTTGCACACCAACTCAGCAATTCATATCTCCGAGCATAATTATTCTTTCGCCAGGATCGCAAGTACCTATAACATCATTTAACGAGTTCCAGAAGGTATCTCTTACATATCAGCTGTCACCATCAACTCGAGCGTAGCATGTTATAATAAATAGCCTTTTGACTCTCATTTTCATTCTAACCCATAATGATCTAGGAGATATACTACAATCATACTTTTTGACATGCTTTTATGCTTTCTTTTTTATAATAGGACTAAATCCTTGGTTACCATTTGATTCATTATCTACTGCTGACCAAAGTTCGTGTCCATTTTCTATTTTTCTCATCTCAAATTCCTCCTACTTTGTTCCCAGTTCATATAAAATATCTAGCATCCTTACGCGCATTTGATCCCGCAATTCACTTTCCTTAAAATCAATTACATCTCTAGCATTCCAAACTGCTAGTCTTCATTCATCGCCTGAAACATATCTTAGGTCATGTATTTTTTCAACAAAAGTGTCAATACAATCAAAGGCTACATCATTATTTGTATTTTCCATTATTTGAAGTTTACACCCAATTACCAACTTGATGCGATAAATGCTTTCCACGAGTACATTTCTGAAATAGTAATCTGTAATCACAACACATGTGTAGTAAAGTCTGTAGTAATAATTTTTAGAATCAAAGTTAAAAAGTACCAAAATTTTCAAACGTAGTTTTCCATAAAATTTCCCTGATGAGGAGGTCTAACTGACCTCGAAACATGTTGGTTTCTAATAGTATAAAAAAGGAGGTGTAAGAATAAGGAAAAGACTTGGCTCTTTTCCTCCCTCTTTTTTCCTTTGTTATTTAATTGTCTCTGATGAGCCTATCATATTGATTTGTGGAAACATACTCCTCTCCTTGAATTCTTTTGAAGCAATTTTAGTTGCATAAAGTGATTTTGTTTGAGTTCATGTTTTTTTTATAAATTTTTTTCAAATTTACGAGACAGACATATCAAGGCATAGACTCTGCTTCCGTCCCGTTGAAGTTTGGTTCTTGGTCGACTCTACAAATAATTGATCTTGGCACAATGATCGTTCTTCCTTTCAAATATGGCTTTGAAGATACTACTTCTCTGGAGGAACTTCTGTGATACATTGTGTTTTCAAAAGTTTTGAGGGATAATTGATATTCTATATATATTAAAAATCAAAAAATGTTTAACAATTTATCCCCAAAAAACGAACCTTCTTTAGAAATATTTTTTTGAAACAAATTACATTAAAACTTAATTTTTCATATATCGAGAGTAAAAATTTTTTGCTTGATAGGAATATAATTACTCAAAATTGACTTCTGTTGTGTAATTTTGTGTATTTACAGAATTTAAAGTTTTTAATGAGATCTTTATAATTTGAGAACCTTTTAATTTACTCAAAAAGTGATATAATGGCATCACGGTACCTAATAAAAATAGGGTTGTCAGAATGATGCACATGTTATACTGATACAAATCAATAAATGTCTTTCTACAAAATGAAAGTAAGACCCTCACTACCAATATGAAATGGTAGTCTGAGGAAGATCCTCAAAATACGTATGTATTCTTTACGATGGTCTTTTTTGTAAACTTAATATTTATGGATTCTTTACAATGGTCCTTTTGTAATATTAATTTTTCAAAAATATTGAAACACACTATGCAATAAAAGTTCTATGAATTTACAGATTAAAGATTAAAATATTTCACTTTTCACTGAAAGCTGATTTTGTGTTTAACGATCTTTAATATTTCAGAGGGGTTTTTGATCTTTTTGAATGAAATGAAAATAAGAAGAGTAATGGTAATTTTTCGTAAAATAAATAAAAAAATCTATCTGAAAATGTAGGAAAACAATTTTAAACGCAATGATTGATTCTGAAAAAACTGAGAACACGTGTGCTTTATGATCCTGTATACTCCTGGAGTGTCCAACCACGTTGGCGACTCTGTAGTCAGAAATTGATGAAAAGAAAATTTTTTCACAAGCTCCACACTCATCTTGAGTTTTTAGTTAAATAAATTTCACTACTCAAAAATTTTGAGTTTAAAAGGGACGTTTTTTGGTTTTTATGATGTAAATAAATGCCAGTATGTGACGTGATTCGAAACGATACAGTTGTCGGAGACGAGCCAGAGTATCGAATTTTTGGCAGAATATAGATCTCAGAGTTTTTATTTATTTTTCGAAAAATCAAAAATAAAGTAGTAAATTCTATCCCTTGAGTTAATTTCGAAACAAAATGTGGAAAAACCTTCTATCTTTGATAATTTAACTAAGTGTTTTTGTGATTAGTGTATTTGGACATTGATAAACACAAAAAAGGATAATTTAATCTCGATTCAGTGGATTAAAGGACTTATAAAAAATCAAAAGATAAGTGAACAGAGAGATGGAGAAGAAGGAAGGGCAACAATGCAATTGGTTTAAGAAAATATAAAAATTATGTACAATGATCACCAAAAAAGTACTGAAGATCACCACATATAAAAAATATGAATGCTATCTCAATAATTAATTTTAATATCATATCTATATTTTTTAATTAATATGTAGCATAAGACCAAAATTTTCAAAAATAGTTTCTTATAAAATTTTCCTGTTGAGGTCTAAATGACCTCAAAACATGTTGGATCCTGGTAGTATAAAAAAGGCAGAGGAAAAATAAGGAAAAGAGTTGACTCTTCTTCTCCCTTTTTTTTTCTTTGTTATTTGTCTCTAATGAGCAGTAACGGGTGAGTTACTTTTCAAAAGGAACTAGTTATCGTAACCGTTACCTCACGAAAAAAGTAACTAGTTGTCGTCATCGTTACCGATTCAAAAAGTCACTTTTCCTTAGTTGCATTTCTCAAAAAAAAGTAACGATAGTTACTTTTTTAGTTACTTTTGTATTTTAGAAATGTATATGCCAATTTAATATTCACAAAACTTTATTCATGAATTCCGAGTGATAGTTGTTACACTTTTCAATAAAAGTCGTAGGTTAGTCATGACCCATACAATACCTGTATATCTAAAACAAGGAATGTTTTACAAAATTTTGAATTTCAGTATGGAATAAAAATTTCAGCTTTATCATTTTGGGCTATGAGTCTCCTTGGCGTTGAAAATTAATTATTTCTTTCTCAAAGCGTTTCTTAAAACTTACCTAGTTACGACTTCCACTTCTAGAAGGTTTACAATGTTCTGAAACCAATAGAAAATGTTTTAGAAGACTTTCAATTTTCAACAAAAAAGGATAAGTTTCCAATCAAACCAGACATATCTTCAGCAAAATACATGAATTTCAAAATGAAAAAGATAAATCTCCAACCAAATAGATAAAACTTTAACTAAACAATATAAATTTTCAACCAAAAATGAAATGGTTAAATTTTCATTTAAAGAAATGAATATTTAACGAAAAAAAATGTTAACGAAATAGTTGGTTTTTCAGCGAAACAGATGAAATTTCAACTAAAATGATGAATCTGTAACAAATAAGAAACATTTTTAACAAAGTAGTTCAACTTTCAACCAGAAAAGGTGAATTCTTAATGAGAAAGGTAGTAGTTGAAATTTCAACCAAAAAAGTTTTTCATTTGAAATCAAGCACAGTTAAACTCAAACAAAAAGACGAATTTTCAACAAAATAGGTAAAATTAAAACCAAAAAGTTGAATTTTCAACCAAGAAGATAATTTTTACAAAAAAAAAAGACGTAACAAAATACATGAATTCTTAACAAAAAATGTAAGAGTTGATATTTCAACCGAAAATATTTGTATTTTAAATCAAAAACAGTTACATTCAACCAAAAAACAATTTTTCAACAAAGTAGTTGAATTTGCAGTCAAGACAGGAAACAAGTAAACCAGATTGTTGACGTTTCATGCCAGAAAGGCGAATTTTCAACAAAAAAGTCGATTTTCAACCAAATGATAAAATTTCTATCCAAAAAAGTTTAATTCTTAATGAAAAATTTGATATTTTAAATATCAATCAAAAAAGAGGAATTTTTAACAAAATTTTTAATTTGAAGCCAAAGGGATGAGTTTCTAACAAAATACATGAATTTTCATCTAAAAAAGATCAATTTTTAACAAAACAGTGCAACTGAAAACCAAAGAGATGAATTTTCAACCAAAAAGGTCACAGTTGAATTTTTAAATGAAAAAATAATTTTCAACGAAAAAAGGTGAATCCTCAACTGAAAGAATTATAGTTCATATATTTAAACAAAAAAAAATAATTTAATTGTAAACCAGAAACAGTTTAATTATACCAAAAAAACTAATTTTCAACAAGACAGTTAAATTTTCAACCAAATGAAATGATTTTCTTTCATAATTGTTCAATTTCGAACAAAATAATTGAATTTTCAACAAAGTAATAAAATTTTAAACCAACGAAGATGA
>JAUMHM010000089.1:4713983-4733369 GCA_032362435.1 Melikaiella ostensackeni | reverse complement strand
CCCCCCCCCCCCCCCCCCCCTTCTACACACAACCAAGAAACTCCACACACTGAAAAATTTTATCCTGCTGGCCCTATAGAAGAATGTCCTCATGTTGTAAAATTATTTGTACTGACTTTAAAATAAACAGATTCATGATGAGAATTTTACATTTTTTTAGTAATTTTTAACGATTTCGAACCAGCAGACGCACCTGCAGCCAACAGCTGTCGATCGATTTCGATGAAACTTTGCATAAATATAATAAATATGTTGTTTATATGCCGCCTTTCCAGAAAAAAAAGTGATCCACAAACATACCTATGATGGACTAAATTATACAGATTTTTACGAAATTCTTAGGTAAAATTGTCAACAATTATTATTCTGTAAGTTTAAATGATATTAATTGAAATTGAAAATTGAATTGAAAACTGGAGGAATCCGCTCACCATAAAATTTTTTGAAAATGCTTAAGAAAAAGTCGACTGTAGATTATAACACCAGTGCGAAAAAACTCCGCCAAGTCCCTACATGGGTCCCACTGTTATTTATGTTACAACATAAAAATAAAAAGAATAAAAATAATGAATTATTATATTACAGTCCCACCAAATCTTTTTTTCTCTTCTTCTATTTCTCTAAACTACCGATTTACTTTTCTTATCAAATAAAAACTATTATTATTAAACTAGTTAATAATTACTGTAATATTTTTTTTCTCTTTTCAATGACATTCATTTTATGGAAATATAGTTTTATTCCTGAATTTTCTACTATTCGTGCGTGGCTTTGTTTCATGATTTCACAACTTTGATAATAATGATAATAATAATAATTATTATATATAATAGTTTTTTTAATGCAGCAATATAGAAAACGATTTCATATAATCTAGGAGTCCTTCAACGTCCAAGAAACCATTATATAGCATGGTATATATAACAACAAGGAATATTGCTAAGCCAACTCGATCGGACAATTTATTAGAAAAAAAATCCCAACGTTTTGAGAATCCACTATTCTCCTCTTCAGGGGTATCTATCATAAAAGTTATATTTTTGCTTGAGAGAATTCATATGGTAGTCATGTTCGGATTTTCTTTTTCTTATAAATTGTCTCATATAGTTACAGACTTTTCCGTAAGACCAACCCCTTTCTAGCTCGTTCAGGGCTAATTTTACGGAATTTTCCGTAACTCTAGCCCTAGCGCTCTACTTGACCATATTAGTCTTATGGAAAATTCCGTAATACTAGTCAGTGCCTTCATTGAAATAAATATATGTCCAGCACTATAAATGTACTCTCATAAAAAAATTGTCATTTATTTTTATATTACAACTTGAAACAAAATTTGAGCACCTTTAATACAATTACCTGACTTCAAACAAAAAATCTTGAAACATCTTACCATAAAAGAGAGTATTATATCAATTTTTGAATGAATTGATGTGCACGGTACATGAAGTATAAAACATAAAACGTTCTTGAATACTCGTACATCGTAACCCATAAATCGACACTTGCAGCACATCTACAATGTAATATAGAACGAGGTGCATTTTAATACCTTCTTAATGTTGGTAAAAGGATAGTAGCAAGTCCTTTCCTCCATGAACCTAAAATAACCTTTGGGTCTAGATTTTTAATTACTTTATAAAAATTAAGTAACAGGTTTTCATCAATATTTCTCTCTAAATTATCTGTATCCAAAAATTAGATAGATAAGGAAGAAAAGTTGTTCTCAATTCAAACTTAACTTATTAGTTAAGTTCAAACACATATATCTTAAAAAAATGGTGTAACGAAATGTCTCGAAAATCTCGTACGCTTTGTTTTTGAAAACCTGGTTGTCTTTTGGATGACATGAAACTGCTCTATTCATTACATTTAAAATTTAAAAATTAAATCCGCTGCTAACTTTCAGTTTATTCACAACTGATGATTTAATCTGTAATTGTTATGATGGCCAAATTGAATAGTTCTTGCAAACACAAATCTCAAATTACATTTTTGATAAGAAAATGAAACTTGATTTCATTAAATAAAACAAATTCATCTATGTTAATTCTTTGATGCCGAGGGGCTGATCATTCAAATTTTGAGTGTACACAAGATATTAGGATTTTAAAGATTTCTAAACATCTCAAAAATTTAGAGTATCTTGAAATATTTCAAAGGATTTTTAATACTTTCATTGATTTTAGTAGATCTCGAGGAACTTTTAAAGGATTTAAAAAGAATTTCAAGGATTTCAAATGAATTCTAGAGACTGTGAAGAGTTGTAGGAAATTTCAAAGACTTGTACAGAATTTCTACGAATTTTAATCGATTGAACAAGATTTCAAGTCATTTTGAGAGATTTGAAGATTTTTCAATGAGTTTTGAAATATTTTAGGGCATATTACAAAACTGTTTGAGGCTTCAAAGCATTTCAAAGAATTTTTGGGAATTGCAAAATAATTCCAAAAATTTTAGGGATGTTCAAAATATTTCAAGAGATTTTACAGTACTTCTAAAAGGATTTCAAGTAATTTTAAACCATTTCAAGGGATTTCACAAATTATCTGAAAATTTTATATGCTCGAAGAATATTTCAAGAAATTTCCAAGAAGTTTTTGAGATTTTATGGCCTATAAGAGGCTTTCACGGACTTTTTTTTATAGATTTTAACTAATTCGAGAAGACTTGAAGAAACTGAGAGAGATGTTAAGCATTTTGTAAAACGTTTTCAATCAGTTTTGAAAAATTTCACGGAATTTTATAAAGCTTCTAAAGGTTTCAAGTGGTTTCAAAAGATTTCAAAGGATTTCAAGAGATTTCTAGAGATCCCAAAGTATTTCAAGTTATTTCTAACGATTTCGAAGAGTTTCACAGGATTTAAAGCGATTTCTAATCACTTTAAGCAATGTTCAGGGATGTGACAGCCTCATTTACAATTCAAAAGCCTAATTTAAAAGTGACTAACTTTGAAACCAAAAGTTGACTGAAATTGACTGAAAGTAACAGATGTGTATTGATAACGTGACTAATGTTTTTTTGTACTTAAAATAATTTCAGAGAATTCGAAAGAGTTCGAATGAAGTTATAAGAGTTCCAAGTGAATTTTAACGAATTCAGGATAAATTCATAAGAATTTGGAATGAATTCAAAAAAGTTAAAAAATTCCATTGATTTTAGTAAAATGGAAGTGAATTCAGGACAACTTAGAAGCATTGAAAGGAATTTAAGATACTTTGATTAAATTCATAAGAATTTGAGTGAATTAAACAAAACTTTAAAAATCAAAAAGTTTCCATCGAATTGAGTAAAATGGGAGCGAACAGAATGCAGGGTGAATACAACAAAATTTATGTGAATTGAAAAATATATATATAAAAAAAACCAGTGAATTAAATAGAATTCAAATGGATTCAGAGGAATTTAGGGAAAATGAAAAGAATTCGATGAATGTCATACAAACTCAAGTGAATTGAAAACAGTTTATAAATATTAAAAATTATCATTCGAAAATAAACTAAAAAAATCCATTGAACTGAGTAGAACTGAGTGAATTCAAAAGGATTCAAGGGAAGCTATAGTGACTTTATATCAAAGAAGTAACTAAAAAGTGATTTGAAAAAAACTGTCTAAAAGTGACTATGTGGCAGCCTTCAAATTTCCAGAGGATTTCTAGGGATTGCAAAATATTTGAAAAGATTTCAGTGGGATTCGAAGGATTTCAAGTAATTTCAGCAGGTTTAAAAATATGAAGCATTTTTAATGATTTCAAAAAAATGTATGGGATTTCGCGGTGTTTCAACATTTTTCAATCGAATATGGCAAATTTTGAAAAACGTTGAAGTTTCTCAAAGCATTTGAAATCAATCCGAAGGGTTTCACAGGGTTTCAGACCAATTTATATGATTCCATGAGCTTTTAAAAGATTTTAAGGCATTTCAATAAATTTCGCAAGATGTAAAAGGTTTTAAAGGATTCAACAGTGATCAAACCGTTATTTAATATTAAGGTATGAGTATTTTGAGTTAAACAAACACTTATTTATGTATATGCTATCATGTATATCATAAATATTAGAACTTATAAGTAGAGTGCCTAATTAATTAATAATATGTACTTTTGAATAATTTGCATCTTTTTAGTGCAATACAACTCAGTACGTAAAATATGAAAATATTCTATGAATGGCTACTAATCGGACAAATGAGGTCACAAACGATACTTTTACCTCAAATTTTTATCTACAAAATGAGTAAAAATAAGAAAAAGGACAATAACCGCACGCATAGCGCGCGTGTTTGTTCACTAGATATTTCAAAAAGATGAGTAAATTTTGAAGAATTTCAGTTCAATCATTTCTTCATTTCAGTTCAAATGTTAAGAATAGAGGATGAAGAAGTAAATTCTAAATAAATAATTATTTTACCATTACTATAAATATTTTGCAATCAGTTTTTTTTCATCTTCATCGACTTTCGTTCACCATTCGATTACCTCTATCGGTGCTTTTCTTCTTTTTGGGTCTATACATCTTCTAAAATCCAGCTCGTTTTTGCAAAACCTTTTCACTCGATAGCTTAGAGATTTAGGCGAAGCGGAATTAAACTACCGCGCCGGTTGAAGCCACCGTTGCTAAAGGTCTTTAAAAGCTCTCCACTTTGTATATGGGAAGCTACAGAAACACACAGCGATAAAGAAAGAAAATTCGAAGCCCTGCTAGAAAGAGCGTTCAAGGAAGAGAAACATTTCAAATTAATACGAATTTGTATATGGGCTTGATGAAACGATTAAAAAGATTTGTATGAAGTAAACGTAAATCACATTTAAAGGACTCATGAGTACTTGAATTGAATGATAAAAATGTACTTCAACGTCATAGAAGTCGAAGATTTTCAATTTAAATGCGCGTTTGGATGTCGATTCTCTTAGTTCAAAAGCTTTTTATTTTTACTGTTTCGTTTAGATATTTCAACAAACACCGGAAATAAGAAAAATTTATCGAGGTTTCTAAGCTTGTCGAGTTTCTATTCACGGTTGAGAATTTAAATCATATTTCTAAAGTAATGAATGGTCTTTTCTTATCCTAAGGTCAAACTGCAGGAAACTGGTGCCCTCCTCAGTGTACAAAACAAACTGATCATAACTCCTTTGGTTGTGGCTTTGTTTTCACACTTTCATTTGAATGAAAGAAGTTTGATAGGACTGACGTTATGAATGGACACCCCACCTTATGACGATTTAGCTGCTCAGTTTGGTCATGATTTTATACTTATGGAAAAAATTTCTCGCATGAAGTTGGTAGTTCGGTGTATACTTCAAATAATGAAATATACAAATAATAATGTAGCCTCGGATAGGATTGCCACTTTTTTGCAATAGACATGCCCTTGAAAAAGTTTTAGGCGATAAATGTAGAATGGGTGTTTGGAATGCTAGAGATAGGTACTTGCAATCCTGGTGAAAGAATCATTTCATTCGGAGATATGGATGACTGGGTTGGTGTGCCACGCAGAGGTAGCGACAGGGTACTTGGTCATTTTGGACACCCAAAAACGAATGTGGAACGGTTCACTGCCTTATAGTTTCAAAAGTGATCCTAGGTCAAGGATGGGGAAGAAGAAGAATTAATGATAATTCAAAGCAGGCGTGAGTTAAAATGGAGAATTTGCAAAAACCAGAAGTACGAATAGTGTATAATGAAAAGCTAAATAAATATTTAAAACATTTCAAAGAAGACTAGAGGATGGAATTAGTCAATGAAAATGTAGAAGGTACAGGGATTTTACTACGGGATAGCATCAATTATATCCGTGCACAGTAAATCCTGGAATATTTTTTATTTGAAGTTGGATAAAAACGTTACAAACAATTGACAGCTACATAAAAAAATGTGAATGTGATTGTGATTCTGCCTATAGATAAAAATTATCCTACGTCGAATAATTGTAGTTATCAATTATTTGTAGAGCTTTTATTCAATTTCAGATAAAAAATATATCTGGGATTTACTGTGTCATTGAGAAACTAAAGAATGGTAAGACTAATGGTGTGGATGGTATCACCGATGAAATGCTGACAAGCGGTGTCGGATATTCGCTTATGTGCCTGAGCGAATTTATGAAGATGTGTGCTGCGAACAGTGAAGTTCCAGATGATTGAAGAAAGAGCGATAATCACACTCTACAAGGGAAGGGGTGATAAGGGTGACTGTATGAATTATAGAGCGATTAGCCTACTAAGTACCGTGAGCAAAATATTTACCAAAATGCTTATTGGTAAGGTCATGGGAATGACTAAGGAAAAGATCTGGGAAGTCCAATGTAGATTTATGCCTGGGAGATCATGTGCGGATTAGATATTTAGCTTCAGACAGACCATAGGAAAAAGTTTGAGAGTGAATAGAGTTTTCTGTGCACTTGTTGATCTGCGGGAAGCTTTTGATAAGGCGAATAGAACTGAACTTTGTGAAGTTCTGAAAGAGTATGGAGTGAATGGTTGGCTCCTAGGAGCAATAAAAGCAGTATATAACGGTAGTATCAAGAAAATGATAGGAGTGAAGTTAACGTGGTTGGTATGCAATTCCTGCGGAATATGTGCGGTAAACACAAGAGCTTGCATGAAAAGATGTATGGATGTAGAGGAAGCAAAAGCAGTATGCAAAGATAGGGATGTATGGGAGACAGTTGTTTATAAGAAGAACGATGCCTGGAAATGAAAAATTTTGGATTCTCATGGGTCCTCGTGAAGAGCTTTGCTTAGTGGATGCGGATGGGATAAGCAGTATGGATCTTCCTATGGGATTATCAGTCAGTTTGAGTGTTTATGCGTGAATCGTGATGCATGTGGCTTAATGGTATAATAATATGAGAAAATAAATAGTTCTTCTTATTTAAAAGAAACCTATTAATAACGAAAAGGAAAGGTACACATGGGAGGTATCCTAGGCAGCGATGCAAAAGCAGGAATTGACGAGTTCCTGAGGGACTTGTTCTCGTCTAGGGATACAACTTCGTATCGATGAATCGAGACATCCCACCTGGTCCATGAAAAGAGAGTAGGTATTGGTTGCGTAGCAAATACACATGTAGGAAAATATCGATATTTGTAGCAGCCAGTATGAACTTACATTGCTACGTAAGTGCTTCAGGCGATAAAGTAAAAAGGGCTCAGAAATGTTCTCAGCAGTTTTTGTAGTCGACGTGTTCTATCGTTCTTTTATCCACGACTTTTTCATGAATATCCTTTCCAGGTTATGAAGATAGACGTTGAAATATGAGAATTATAACTTCCCAGATGAAAATTTGTTAGAATGTTTGAAAAGTCCATTATGATGAATTTATTCAGATTTCAAGTGGAAAAGAATGGAAATTTACTAGAAAGCTCTTTTAAAAGTTAGGGGATTTAATTCAAATAAGCGTATTTCTTTTATTCAACCAACCATTCAATTAAGGGGTGGGTGCACTCAAGTTTCAACTACCTCAAATATAAAATTCAGAGTTATGGTAAATTTCAACAACATAGTATCTTGATCAGAAAGCTCTTCCATTTAAGGGAGATAATAAAAAAATAAAATAGTAATAAAATGTTATCAAACACGGTTCCGTTGAATTGACTTCAATACATAGATGTGAACACCAAGAACGTTTTTGTTGTTTTTGTTGTAAATTGCTATAAAAATCCCTTTTTATATTTTTCATCTCACTTTAAAAATCTCCAATTATACTGTTATAAACTGACCAGTTAATGATGATTAATTGTATGATTAGAGAAAACCCAAAATTAGAAACTGTTATACATTTCGCTGAAAACCTTCATTCAATCATAGACAGATAAAAAGAATAAGATTTCTTGCGAAGAAAAAACTATAATACGGTTAGTTTTAACAAACTTCATCTGTTCTAATTTTCCCTCTTGTATGAAACTGTTAAAAACTAATTTTCACCTCTTAAAATCGAAAAGTCATGTTATTCAATGAAGGAAGTGAGATTAAAAAGAAGTTCAGATTTTTTTTGTAGTAATTTTCCCAAGGAACACTCATGCTCTCTTAACTTTTTTATACCTCGCTTCGTTTTAGAGAAAAATTGAAAGTTTCGATTCCTTTAAAATTAAAAATAGACTTTTTCAAAAACGGCCTGAGCAATGATTTTGTTTTCCATCGGAAAATAATTGTGAGACATCCCAGATACAAAATAAAAAACATTCTTAGTGTTCGCACTTTTGAGTTGAAGTCATTTCAACCAAACCGCGTACAGCATTAGCCTTCAAGAATGAGAAAAATTCCAATTCTGAGCCCTTAGAATAAAGCCTTTAAACACACATTTATAGAAAAAGCACTCAAAGCTGATGTTTCTAATTTCAAAAAGTTTCAATTGAACAACTTTAAACTCAAAGCGTTCGAAAAAAAATGTCAATTTCTTAAAACAGTACAATATTAAATTGGAAATATTCAATATTTTATAATTAAAAGTTGACGGCTTCTTGAAAGTTTCGAATTAAAGCCTTCAAAACTTAACAATTTTAAATTAAAGGCATCAAAATTTAATAATTTCAACATGAAGCTTTGCTACTGCTGAACATTATTCAGACTTTCAATTTAAATTTTATTGCAGGATTCTCCACAATTTGAATTTAAAATAACTACGTTTTAAATATTTGAATTTGAAATTATTCTTTTTGCAATATATACTTGTTCAACTATTAATATGGTATTTTCCCTATGAATAACTTGAAGGAATAATTTCAAAATTATTGAATTTCAAAAAACTATTAATTTTAAATTGTCATGGCCAGAAGTTATTCAATTTAGAATTAACAATTTATGAAATCTATCAATTTCATATAATATATTATATATTTTCTAATTCATTTATTTTTCATTTATCATATATTCAGATAATATAATTTCTGGTTAGAATTATATCATTTAAAAATAATTGTGGATGATTTGATACTAGAAATTTCACATTGTTTAATATTCTTCAATATTATTATTATTATATAATATTAATGAATATTCACATTGTTGAACATTTCAAACACGAAATTTGTTACTTTTTTAGTTTTAAAGCTCAGATTTGAAAATGTAAAATTTGAAGGCTTTTAGGTTGAAAATATTTAACTGAAAATTGTAGAGTTATATGAGTGCTTTCTTTCGAAATTCTTCCATTTTGAGGTCTTTCAATTTGAAATTATGAAATATTAAACGTTTGACTTACGAGTTATTGAATTGAAGAGCACTGTTCATTCAAAATTATCTCATTTATAAAGTTCCAATGAACTATTATAATAAATTTTTTAATTTGAAGCTGTTAAATTACAAATTATGAGAAACTCTTTTATTAAATAGTTTCATAAGATGAGAAAAAAGATTTTTTAAATAACTCATTGTCTAAAAATATTATTCTTGAGATGAGAAGAAGTTATTCCACAGGAAAAAAATGTTGTAAGTTCAAAAATACCACACAAGTGAATTTCTTTATATCAATTGTTTATAACACATCTGCAACTAGGGCACAGTGGAAATGTTAAAATTAATCAAATCGTTTGGGCCCTGAAAAAAATATGATATGGCATCCGACAAAAGTAAAAGAAAAATTGAAATTGATTAATGTCTTCTGTTCAATTTTTGGATTTAAAAATTCAAAAAAATTGTCTTTTTGGTTTAAAAATCATGGAAATCTTTTCTATCCACAGTTTTCTCTAGCGAGTAATAATAAAAAATCAGAAATAATATGTTGAATCTGAAATTTCTTCAGCTTGAATCAAAGCAATATGCTGTTATTTCATGTTCGACATATTCAACTTTTATCAAAATAAGTGTGCATTTTAATCAATCCAAAAAATATGTTTTTTGCAATTTGTTATAAAATTCTAAATTGAACGATCTTTTTCAATTTATAATTCTTCATTACTGCTCACTAGCAAAAACTGTACGCAAAATAAATTTGCCATAATTTTTGAACCAATAAGAAAATTATTTGCAATTTAAAAAATTTTAATATTCAAATACAAATACAAACCCTTGCATGTGCATTCTGAAAGATGATTCTCAACAAATCGATTCAAGACTTCGAGTTTGAGCTATTCCAAAGTTTTCTCTATGGCAAATACACGGTAGTAATTTTGGACGATATTCAGATTTTCAAAGATTTGATAACAGAAAAGCGATATGGAGCCAACATATGTGAGATTTTATCTATAATCGAAGAGGCACACTAATAAGATTTGAAAATGTTGAGTATCTTGGAACTACTGCCAGATAATCATTTAGAATTATTCCAAAGGCTGTTTCACGCGCTAAGATGTCTTTCACGACGAACAATAAAAATCAACGACACTCCTAGAGTTTCCACATTTTCGAGCATTGAATCGAAATGCTCATTCAGCTCGATAAGTCCTACCCATTTTCAGGATTTGAGACTTGTCTGATTTTAGGAGAAACGTCACTCGAGTGGAAGAGATCAGTGAAGGGTTGCTTTGCTGGGAGAAAGAGAAAAAAATTCGACATTGCAGGATGGGAAGGCAATTCCTCAATTTTAGAAAAATTTGCACATCATTTAAAAATACTAAGGGGATCTGAAAAAAGAAATAACGAGGGTCGTTCTATAAGTCTGGTAAAAAGGAAAGTAAAATTTTTTTTGGAAAATTTTGCCTTTATTTCTCAACATTCTTTCCTTCGAGGGCTACACACTTAGTCCAGCGAGATTAAAATTTTTTCTTCTCTTCAGAAAAGTAAGATTTCTCGAGGTATGCAAAATACGCATTTACGGCATCGATCACTTCTTCATTGGACGAGAATCTCTTCCCATCCAGACAGTTCTTCAAGTTGGGGAACTGAAAGAAGACACATGGAGCATAGTCTAGAGAATAGGGTGGATGAGAAATCAATTCGAAGCCCAGTTCGTGTATTTTTGCCATTGCGATTGCGAAGATGTGAGCCTGTGCGTTGTCCTGATGAAGCAACACTTTTTTGGGCACAAATCATGGCCGTTTTTTTGTATCTTGTCTGTCAAACGGTTCAATAATGATGCATAGTACGTTCCTGTTATAGTTTTACCCTTCTCTAGGTAACCGATGATGATAATTCCCTGGGAATCTCAAAATACTGTGACCATCACTTTCCCAGCTGACAAAACAGTCTTCGCCTTCTTTGACGCACTTTCACCAGGCAGTACCCACTGCTTTGACTGATGCTTTGTCTCGGGTGTATAGTAGTGGATCCAGGTTTCGTCCACGGCCACGATTTGATGCAAGAAGTCCTGCGGATTCCGATCAAACTTCGCCAAACACTGCCCTGAAACGTCTTTTCAGTTGCGCTTTTAATCGGGAATCAGCAATCACGGCACCCATTTTGCATACACCGTCTGAACCTCCAGTTTTGCGTGCAAGATGTTATAGACTTGTTCAGTGGAGATACCTACAGCCTTAGAAATCTCACGCACCTTGATTCGGGGATCTTCCATAAATATATAATGAATTCCTTCCACCTATATCTAATGTGGTGACCTCAATTGGGCGCTAGAAGAGCGCTTCACATTTAGTTGCGGTTTGGCGACGTCTAAATTCGTTTATCCAAAAATAAACGGTTGTTAACAAAGGAGCAGACTCCCTGCGAACTTCACCTAACTTGTCTTTGATCTGCGCAGCCGTTCAATTTTTTGATAAAAATGTTTGATCACTGCACAGAATTTTTCTTTCTCAATTTTTTCGAAAAACACTGACACGCTCACTTCAAGCGTATGCCAAACGCAAACTAAACATCGGTTTTGACTGAAGCTTGGAAGAGGTTAGTTTGAAGAGTGCTATTTCTTGGCCATATACTACAGGGTTCATTTTGGCGCTATCTAGCGGAAAATATACAATTCTTATCCAATGAGCCTCGTAAATATGGATTGAGCGAAATTACAAATTACTTCATTACATCCTAAACCAACCACCCCGGGGGTTATTTAGGATTAGGAACAAACTTCTTATTGTATTTTAAATTAAATGTGAAAAAACTGCACGAGCACTTCAAAGTTTACAGTGTTAATATTTCATGAATTTCAAGTAGAATAATTACTGAAAAAATGTCTGTTCACGAAACAGTTTTCCTAACCTAGATAGAAAAGTAACAGAATATATTCCTTGTGATAAAAGGAGCGGATTTGTACCCTTGACTGTGCTCTTGATCACCAGTATAATGCAAGTTTTCTAAAAAAAATATATCTTCAGAGACCACTCACATCGTAATTTATATAAAATTTAATGAATTAAACAAGAAAGCCTATAATTAGACCTTCAAAGGGGCTGTCTTTCACCCATAAGCGTGTGTTAGAATGACTGTATTGTGTCCGAAAATAATTTCAGTAGCTATTTTACTTTCCATGTATACAATGTCCATATTAAAAAGCATAAAAAGCTAGCGATTTCACTCTTTGTTCTTAAAAAGGATTCCCTTGTTCCAAAGAGTTGCCTTTCAACTTTTGTACAGTGCACAAAAGTTAAAAAGCAACTTTTTGATTTTATTACTTTCCCTAAGCGCTGCTGACGATTTTTGAGCCTGAGAAATAAAATTTTCAATTACTATATGAGAAATTACGAGCTTTCATATTTTGGGGTGGTTAATGACCCTTTAGTGTAGTTTTGACCACTCATGCGAAGCAATGCTTTTTCATATTTTTTCAGAGACCACTTCGTATGTGATTCATATAAAATTTGTTGAATTAAATCGAAAATCTATGATTAGACTTTTAATAGGTTGTTTCTCACCCATGAGAATGTTTTATATAACGACTTTTTTATGGTCAAAGTATGATTATTAAAGAGAATAAAATATTGGGGGTTGTCCCCACTGAGCAAAGAAACTTTTTTCATCTGAGTAACCCCAGTAATCATTCATTCTTATCTTATAAAAATCCAATTAAAAGGTATGAATAATTCAACAATCTACACTGATTTGTATTTTCAAGTCAGTCCTATTTGAAGCACATTATTTTTATTTTACTTTTATGATTACTTTTCCTTCTGAAGTAGAGAATCCAAGATTAAAACTTGATTGCTACAGTCATAAATTCAGCCCGTCAAATATTCCACCAAGCTAATATAAAATAGGTAGTAAAATAAGCAATATGTCATTGCCAGTTTCTCGACCCTGTTGGGAAGTTTTAATAAAATTTTTGGTGCAGCTAATTAAGATTTCGTTGCACGCTATACGTAAAGCGTTTCGTATGCGGCGTTTAATTAGAATCAGCAGATTCTGTGGTGAATATTCTCTTGCAAGCCGGTAATCTTTTCGCAGATAAACAATAATGTGAAATCGAGGTAAAAATTACACTTTGTGTTTTCTCTGTGAGTTGGAGTGGATTTAACTTTCGTTCCTCGAAGAATCTACTTTCACGATATCCAATGTTGCTGAGCATTTGATATGCATCTAGAATTAATAACCATGCGCGCTATCGAAGCGAATGAACATGCAAATCAATATTTCTCCCAATAAATTGAAACCAATCGATTCTGTTGCAAGTCTACTACTTGTGAATCATTTATTATCGATCATAGGGAAATTTAGAGAATTTAGAAACATTAATGTTCCACATTATATTTAAATCGAAGAAATTAGCACATTATTTCAGTTTGTATTATTATTATACCATTGTTCATTTAAACGACATACTCGTTCCACAACACCGCTCCGACACAGGTCTCTGATAAATCTCTCTAGCAATCAACCTACGCATCCTTATCCTTGCATACATATTTTGCTTCCTTTGCATCTATACATATTTTTATGCAAGCTCTTGTGTTTCTACGGCTCTTCATATCTCCTAGTTTTAGAGTCTCATTCATACATTTTAACCATTTTCTCTTCGGCTACAACAGAGTCAATCATGCTGTGGCTTTCGCCTCTGCACCAAGTATACACGTGGATCATTTTATGTCTGAACCATGTATTTGTAATAAACAATCCTTTTTCTAAGCAGAAGCTAATCAATTTCTCCCCTCTACTGTTCGTTTATGGGTCTCCGAAATGACAAAGAAACCATCCGGTACCCAGCCATTCATATCTTTAAGTAGAATGATTCTTTTCCCAGCATCGCAAGTCCCTGTAATATCATTCAGCGAGTCCCAGAAGGTATTTTTTCGTCCCTACTGTCACCATCAACTAGAGCGTAGCATGTTATAATGAATAGCCTTGTGATTTCCACTTTCATTCTAACCCACAATAATCTAGGAGATACACGTTCATACTTTTTTATATGCTATTTTGCTCTCTCATACATAATCAGAGCGATTCCTTGGCTACCATGAAATTCATTATCTGCTTCTGACCAAAGATCGAGTTCATTTCCTATCTTTCTCATCTCAAATACCTCCTTCTTTGTTTCCGGTATACGTGAAATATCTAGCTTCCTTATGTGCATTTTAAAGTATTTCGCAACTCCCTTTTCCTAAGATCATTTACACGTCTAAAATTTTTAACGCCCACTCTCCACTCATCGCTTGAAACTTTTCCGAGGGCATGCTTTTCGTCAACAGAAGTATTAGTCCTATCCGAGGCTACATTATTATTCACATTTTTCATTATTTAAAGTATGCACTTTACTACCAACTCAATGCGAGAAGTGTTATCTATAAGTATAAGTTCATGTCCGAGCTAAGCAGTTAAATCCTCATAAGGTGGTGTGTTCATTCATAACATCAGTCCCAACAAACTTCGGTCATTTAAAGGAAAGTATTAAAAAAAGCCAGAACAAAAGGAGTTATGATCGGCTTGCGCTGTTTTCATCATATTTCCGGTTTTCATTATATTAACTCCTTTTACCCCAACCTCTTTAACTAGCGATTCAAAAGAGAGTTGATTAAGAGTAGAGCTTCAATGCCTAGCTTCAAATCAAAATAATGAAGAATTCTAGCAAGGTCCCGAACTTGTGAATTTATATCATAATCAACGCAAGCTGCATTTTCATTTAATCAAGGCTACTATTTCTGCTCAGAAAATGCATTTATCTTCGCAGTACGTGCAGAGATACGTAATAGGGAAAATCAATTAGGTCAGCAGCTAACTAGAGGAAGCGAATCTGGCATTCGCTTGAAATAAACACTGGGATAACTTCCGCTACTTACACGATTCATAATTCAGAGAATAGTCATTATGTGAAAAAATGTAACTTCAGCAGAAGGAAGACTTCATATCGTATTAAACCTTCGAAACTGCTATCGTATGCTCCATATATTCCATCTCACTTCAAGATGCTTCTTCCATGTAACATTATGCGTCAAGTTTATTACACGTTAAAGAAGATATTATTTCCGCAAGATTGTTATATATTCTTAAAGTGTTCAAGCATTTTCAGTATTTAACCAACTGTTTTCAATTTGAAGTAGTTTAATTTCAAGCACTCTCGCTTTCAAATGGAATACAATTTTCAATTCGGGAAGAATTCAATTTTCTGTTATTTTATACTTTCTTCTATATTACAGGCGCTTTCTTTCAAAAGTATTGAAGTTGCAAATCCATTCTTGGAAAAAGTAAAATGTAAAAGGCACTTAAATCCACTCAAGATGTTATTTCCCCGTTTTACCTTCCCTTTGAGCCCTTATTCTTTTATCTTTCTCACTCCGTCCTATTTGTTTCACTTTTCTTTTCTTTTGTGTTTCTTCGCTGCTGTTACGCGGCCTTAAAACGGAAATACCCAGCGTAATTAGTTCTACGAGCATTTACGCTTTGCAGGTGGAAAGCCATGCGTTTAAGTTCGACCACTCGTCGAACTACATGTGGTGAGCTGTAAAAATTTATGAGCCACAAATAATTCCGGATCTGAGATGGGATAATTCATCTTGATTGGATTCACGTGCATCGTTAGAAAAATCCTATCGAAAACTTTGATAGAACATGCAATTAGTGAGGTTCGAGTACTATTCTTATTTCTTATTTTACTTCATCAATTTTTACTTTGTTATATTGTTCACCTTTATCCATTGAAAATAAAAAACTCCGACAACAAATAATAACAACCTCAGTATCTGTCAATAAAAAATATGACTATTGATCAAATGTATCCACCAAAAATGCTCAATAACAATCACTCACAACGATAAAAAATTCCTCAGCCATGATAATTAAAAACCTACAGCAATGAATAATAGCATCCCCCAGAGATCATCAATAACAACGTTTGTATCGGTCAATAATCAGCCTGATTAGTATTAAAATAGAACCCCTAGCAACAGCCAATTACAAACTTAGTATCACTCAGTAACAAACACTAGAAACGGTCAGTAACAATTCTTAGAGACTGACAAAGCCGCGGATAATAACAACGCCCAGCAAAGAAGAATAACAAACTTAGTATCTGTTAATGAAAAATCTAATGATTGATCAAATGTGAACATCAGAAATGCTCAATAATAATCACGAACAACGATTAGGAATCTCTTAGTAATCCTCAGTATCAACCGCCAAAGACAAACAATAAAAATCTTAGTAAACGTCAATGAAAACCTGATTTTTGATCAAATACAACCACTGAGAACGATGAAGAATCCCTTCGCAATGCTCGATAACAACCATCAGAGGCAAAGAATTGAACATTAATATCAGTAAAAATCAACCCTGTTTAATGCTCAAATACAAGCCCCAGAAATAGACAGTTACAAACTTAGTACCAACAAAAAACAAACAATAGAAACGGTAAGTAAAAATTTTCAGTAACTGACAAGCATCGGATGATAACAACCCCTAACAACACACAGTAACAACTTTAGTATCTGTTAATAAAAAATATTATTGTAGATCAAATCTAAATACTAGAAATGCTTAATAGCAATCACCAGCAACGATGAAAAATCCCTTAGCCATGCTCAATAAAAAAACCCAACAATGGATTATAACAGTCTACAGAGACCAGTAATAAAAACCTTAGTGTCGGTCAAAAACAATCCTGATTAATGCTTAAATACAACCCCCAGCCACAGGCAATTCTAAACTTAGTATCAGTCAATGAGAAACACTAGAAATGGTCAGTAACAATCTTCAGAAACTGTCTATAACAGCCATAGTATCTGTCGATAAAAAACCTGATATTTGATCAAATGCATCCACTAGAAACGTCTAATAATAATCACCAACAACGATAAAGAATTCCTTACTAATGCAAAGAAGAAAACGAAAACCTTAGTATCGGTAAAAAATAACCCTGACTACTGCTCAAATATAAATCCCAGCAACAAACAATTTCAAACTTAGTATCAGTCAATAACAAGCACTGGAAACGGTCGGTAAGAATCTCTAGAAACTGTCGTCAACAACATTGGTATCTGTCAATAAAAAAGTTGATTGCTGATTAAATGAAACCACTAGAAACGCTCACTAATAATCACCAACAACGATAAAAAGTTCTTTACGAAGGCTCAATAACAACCCCCAGCGACGAACCATAACAACCCACAGGCGAATAATAACTACCTTAGTATCGATCAGTGTCAAACTAAAGATACCTGCAATAACAACCTTAATATCGATCAATAATTATCCTGAATAATGTTAACATAAAACCCCCAGCAATAGACAATTACAGCCAATCAATGACAAACACTATAAACAGTCAGTAACAACCTTCAGAAACTGCCAATAAAAATCTTATTACTTGCAATAGAATATCTGATTTTTGATCAAATAAAACCACTAGAAATGCTCAATAACAATCACAAACAATGATGGAAAATCCCGCAGCAATGCTCGTTGCTTAATGACAACCCTCAACAGCGGACAATAATAGCCCCAAGAATCGGTGGAAAAAAACCTTAGCAAAGCTTAATAATAACTAAATGCTTTCAAACTGAAGATCCTCAAATGAAAATATTTTCAGTAATTCGAAATTGTTTGAGATTTAAAGCTTCCAAAAGACCCTATTAAATTATGATATTTGGCTATTCAAACTATCTAATTAAAATTTGAAGAAATTTTAACGAAACGTAAAAATTTAAATAATTTCTTGAAGTCTGGACAACTTAAAAAGAACTTTTTAAAGTTTTCAAGATGAAGTTTCCAGACATGAGCCATTTATGTATTAAGTGGTGAGTTAGGACGAGTTAAGCTATAACCGCAGATTCGTCACGTGGGAAAGATGGTCCAAGTTTCGAGTTTGAAGCCATTTCGACAAATTTCAGTGGAAACTTTCCAGATCATAAACTTTGGAAACGTGGCCGACTCTAAGTAGCAGCTACAGGTTGACTCTCTCCCTCTGGTGAGGAACAATGGATTGTGACTAGGAGGAAAGATGAGTATTCACATCTTCCAAGATGTTAGGGTACTAGAATTCCTTTGTTATCGGCTTGCTTCTCTCCAGATTTCCTCTCGAATTTTAGTCGTCCCTTATCTCAGTCAACAAATAAGCCAAAGCGCCACTGAGGGCCAACTAGCCGAACTGATACTTGAATTACGTGACACAACTTCACAAGCCTTGTCTCTTTGAAAATTAGGTACAATTCACTTATTTAATTAATTGAAAGATATCCAAGTATTAATACAGGAATTGATTTAATCGTTGAATTTCATTTCATTGATAGTATTTTTCTCTGATTTATAGTAAGGGTTACTTTTTTGACCAGAGAAAGTTTTTAAACTATCTTCAGTTTTTCGAATTATGACAAATATCCTGCTGGAACAACGAAATTGACTCCGATTTCATGTAAAGTAGAGATAAGTACGCTTAGCTGCAGACGATCTTGAATCATAATCCCGCTCTCTCTGGTAATACCCAATTGAATTTTCTTTATTCGAGTCAGGTTTCTAGGTCGTACCACTTGCATAAGGAAGATCATTTTTGTTGTTGAGATTTTATTTCCTCAAGTTAAAACAGAATAATTAAAATTTCCGTACAATTAACAAATGTCTGTGCATTGGACACAGTGAAATCAGCCTAATAATGACATCTACCTAATGATAATCAAGGTTCGTGATAGCGAATCGCCGCTAAGTACTAGAAAAAAGTGAAAAATGATTCTAAATACAAACAGGAGAAAAAAATCTGCCATGAAGGACGAAATGCAAAAAAAAACACCACTAGCGGAAATTATTATCTATAACATAAATGATTTTGAACACTAAATGTGAAACATCTCAGTCAGTTTATGACATATCTTAAAAAAATTTGGTGGGTGTATTGAACCCAGCAAAATACAGAAATTCTATAGGTTTGGAAGATATTAGGTCAAAATAAAAGAAATGCTCTATTATTAAATGACATCTTTGCTGGTTTTTTGAAAGACATCTTTTTATATTGACCCAAAGTATATAAAATTGTAAAGAAGATGTTTTTTGAGTTGGCATTAGGGTCTACAATTTTTTTTTTCAAATATTCTATTTTATATATATATATATATATATATATATATATATATATATATGAATATTCATATAAACAT
>JAUMHM010000089.1:4672140-4713883 GCA_032362435.1 Melikaiella ostensackeni | reverse complement strand
TTTGCATTTTTTTATCTTCTTCTGCCTTGATTTTATCCTTGCTTTCCCTGACTAGTATCTTGGCTTTCCTGTTTTTACCCCTATAATCATTTTCTAATCTAGTCCTCTCTTCATCGCTAAGACCTTGGCTATTTAATGTTCTCGAGTTTGCTTGCTTTTTCTCCTTGATAGCCATGAGGATTTCATCACAATTTATAATTTTTTTAGGAAAGAGATATCCTTTGGTACGCATATGTATATTATTATTATGTTTTGAAATTGCAGCTCATTCTAAAACCTGGTTGAAAGAGGTCTTTTTCCCAAAACCAATGAAGAAAGTAGGCTTTCATTAGACTCGCGGAGCGGACATTATGAAAAAGATATACAGGATGCAAAGCCAGTGGGTGAAGATATCATACTAAGAACTATACCGAAGGGTACCACTCGATGAATTCAACTTTTAGATGTGGATGGATTCAGGATATGGAAGAATTTTTTTAGGAGTGTTTCTGATGATGTACTGCTTCACAATTGCGACGTAAATCTTCATTCACGGAATAATGTTATTATATTGCAATTCGTTGTACACAACCAATCGTCTTCTTCGAGGTATAAAAATATGTTCCAGCACGCTTGGTACAAAAGGTGCTATGTAGACACAAAATTAGGCGGTTTTGAGAATCTTTAAGATTTTGCATTTGAAAAAATACGCAAATAAAGTGTGCATTCTGTAATAAAACGCCAATAGTAGGATGCTCGTCATGTGGAAAGGCAATGCGCTTAAAACACTTTTTTCATTAGTACCATTCTTGTGACAAGTATGAATATATATATATATATATATATATATATATATAGAGCAGTAACGATTGTGAAGAAAGCTATTGAAAAGTTTAAATAAAAAGAAAGTAAAAGAATATTTATTCGTATTGTTCTTTTCCAAAATATACCTAATTATAGAAAACTGAAACTATTCACGGTAAATGGCAATTTCTTGAATAATTAATATTGCGTTTGTCCAAGCATTACGCGTCTCTTGAATTTTTTATTGAAAGACATACGTAACTAGCGAATTAGGGGTAGTTCACGCCTATGTGCTGGTAGTAAGTTGTTAGTCACTATTCTGGCATCACGAAACACCCTTTATTTATTTTTTTTATATCAAATGAATATATCAATTTTTCGCACACGTATTTTTCACTGAGGGTACTTTATAACATGAATAAGGGTGGTTGGTAGCAAGCTTGTGAAGCAAAATAGTATGAAAATGTATTCTTCTAGTTAGGAATATTTTTATTTTACAAAAAAAAACTGGAGGAGGTTTTTTTACTCTTTAAATATGAGAAAGGGCCGACATGAAAAATACGTGTTGCTTATTTTCTGGTCCTCTACAAAATATCCAAAAACAAAACAAAAATCGGAGCCAGACACCTGAAAAACATTCCCATTTAGTAAGATTCTGTCAGATCAGGAACTCTATTTTATAATGATGCGAATCTTCAAATATATAAGCAAAATCAACAGAGGAGAGAAAGAAAAAAAATGAAACTTAACTAAAAAAATGAATTCCACATTAATGTATTTAAATAATATCTTTTTTATTATTAAGCTATTAGAAACTCCATGCCGGATTCACAGAAGACAAGCGTTCATCTTACGGATTTTTTTAAAACTTACATAACTTGTTACTCATATGAAAAGAAAAATACGTCTCAGATATTTCGCTTGAAGAATTTTTTTGTAGAGTTATCGTATTTTGATTTTAAATATTTTTTGTTTGTTCTTTTTGAATCCGGCATGAGTTCCCTTATTATGATTTTTAAATGTTTCAACAAAATACCACTTAGTCTCATTTTTCTGGAACTGATCGGCCTGCAGAGCGGGCACCAAATCTCACCATGATGTATTCGAAACTCGACCCATCAACGCACGTTTCACGAATTCGCGAATTTTTGACTATTGTATGAATTTTTGTCATTGGTGGACTCACTGTTCTGCTGACTTCACTGTGTAATTTTTCCCGGATGACAAACCAACAACGGTGACAATTTAATTTAATTTATTTTTAATTCAGTAAGAAGTTAACTGAAGTCAGAAAGAAAATTAATCAACCAATGACAAAATTGACGCAAAAGAACGAAAACCTATGTGGAAAAAGCTCCGTTTAGCCCTCTTTGGAATGTTGGTTTCCGTCAGGGGACCATGTGGACAACACTCATTTCGACGTTTGGTTAGTTTAGGTTTACAAGAACTGCATTTTTGTTGAGACTTTGATTACATTTTTTGAGAAGTTGAATTCGAAGTCATAGAAATTGCACGGCTTCTTTGCCCTCACGGTTGGTGGGTTTGAATATTTAAGTCCAAAAGGTTAATACATTTTGACACTACAAATTTTCATGTATAATTAGTTCAAACGTACATAAAATGCATTTCTGTTAAGAATTTGATGACATTCTTCTGGAAGTTAAACGTTAAAATCTCAGACATACCACGCAAGTCCCCACAGGGGGCCTCACTTGTTAACGTAAATCAAACGATTTTTGTCATAATAAATTCTCTTTTGTCTCAAATAGTAATAATATCTCATTCAAATGTGCAGTTATTGAAAATAAAGATAATTTCAACAAATTTTGATGCGCGTGCGGAGTGTTTGCCTGAAAAAAAATTATAAGCATTGCGGTAAGTTTGTTGAAAGAAAAAACGAAAGTCTGATAAGGTGCTGGTAATAAGTTCAAGTTCCGGTTGAGGCGCTAATATTTTTAATTTTTAATTCTTTTTTGAATTTGTATACATGTTAACAATACATATATATTTATTAAAATATGCTTAAGAATTATGAGACTACGAGGGGTCAACGAGGGCAACCATAAGGGTAAACATGAGGGAAGCCTATGTTGGATCCTCATGGATTAGTATGTCGTTCTCATGAGGGTTCCCTACGGGGGCCTACTTCATTTGTCCACGCGGGAAATAAAAAAAATACAGAAAAATCGTCAAGTTTTGATAGGTCACGTTTCGAATACACGATGGTGACACTCAAGGACCTAGCCCAAGCGGGAGTTTCAAGTGTTAGTTGAACGGCTCGTTTGATAAGTAAGGTGAATTTCCCGCTAGATGGCGCCAAACTGAACTTTGTAGTATATGGCCAAGAAATAGCAGACTCCAAACTAATCTCTACCAAGCTTCAGCCAGAACTGACACTTAGTTTGCGTTTTGAATACATTCGAACTGAGCGTGTCAGTAGTTTTCGAAATAATGGAGAAATAAGAGTTCCGCGCATTGATAAAACATTTTTGTTTAAAAAGTTGGACGTCCGCGCAGATCACAGCCGTGTTAGACGAAGTTCACGGAGAGTCTGCTCCTTCGAAAAAACCGGTTTATTTTTGGATAGAAGAATTTAAACGTAGCCGAGCCACAACTAAAGATGAAGCAGAGTTTGGAGATGTTTAATCGGAATCCGCGGGACTTTTTGTGTCAATTCGTGACCATAGATGAACCTGGATCCACCACTATACACCCGAGACAAAGCAGCAGCCAAAACAATAGGTATTACCTGGTGAAGGTTGGCCAAAGAAGGCGAAGACTCTTTTATCAACTGGGAAGGTGATGATCACAGTATTTTGGGATGCCCAAGGAATTATCTTCATTGATTAATTGGAGAAGGGTATAACTATAACAGGAGCGTACTATGCATCATTATTGGACCGTTTGACAGCCAAGCTACGAAAAAAGGGCTGCAACTGGAGCACAAAAAAGCGCTATTTCATCACGTCAACGCACCGGCTCACACCTCCGCAATCGCAATGGCAAACATACAAGAACTGGGCTTCGAATTGATTCCTCATCCACTCTGTTCTCCAGGTTTGGCTCCTTGTGACTCATTTCTGTTCCTTAACTTGAAGCCCTGGCTCGGTGGGAGGAGATTGTCGTCCAAGGAAGAAGTACTCGATGCCGTAAATGCGTATTTTGCAGACCTCGATAAATCTTACTTTTCTGAAGAGATGAAAAAATCAAAATCTTTCTGGACTAAGTGTGTAGCCCTCGAAGGAGACTATGTTGAAAAACAAAGGCAAACTTTTCAAAAAAAAAAGTTTATTTGCATTTTTACCAAACTTATCAAACGACTTTCGTATTTGAAATCAGTTGAAGTGTATCAGATGCATTTAGCCCGTTTTTAAGTCGATACCTCGAGTGCTGTACAGAGAACCCAAGTGCGTTTCAGCGTTCTATGCAAATGGATTCATTACAATCATCGGCACTGTCTACTCTCGAGTCCAAGTGAATTCAAGTGAGCCCTATGCACATGCCCATGAGCTACCAACACTCATTACAGTCCGATAGGCGGGAAATTCAATTACAGTTCAATAGCGCACTACATTGCAATGGGGGAGAACTTTGTTCTTGTTACAGGCGTGTCAGGAGCAAACGTGCGCAAGCCATTATGGTTCGGCAGTTTCAATGTTTCACGAGAACGATTTTCTATCTCCAAATGCCAAAAGGATTGCTTTAAATAGAAACAAATATGCTCGGCATTAATTGACTCATCCGCCACTTCCATTATTCGTACTCTTCTACGGGAGAAGCACCGTAGAAACTAGAGATCTCTCTTTTTATGGCACCATTTTTTGAGTGTTCTGTTTTTGAATAAGATAATTTCATTCTGTTATTTTCAATATAAAACAAATGACTTTGGGATCCCACCAGTGTTCTCATTTTAGCATCTCTCGAGACTATTTTTTTCTGAATCTTATTTTAATACCTGAGTATAGCCCTGGAATCAATGCCTGTTTTTACACTGAACATAGTGATGAATTCGCACTTATCATTACATTTTTTTTTAGGACCTCATAATCTGAATTTCAGAATTGAGTCTTGAATTCAGACAATTTTATTTGTTGAATACATATTTCGATAAATAATAGAAAAAATGTCTTTAAACCCAAATGAACTGACCTCGTTTTACAAAATCAATTGAGTTTCTCGTAACATTTAAAAAAAATGTATACTTAAGTTTTATTGCTCAATAAAAATGTTTTGTCTATCCGATTTCGTATTGTGACACAGTTGCGATTTTTCCTCCATGATGCGAGCAGATTGTGATTGTGCTAAAGGAAAGTCAATAATTAGTTATCCGTGGTAACATCGAGTTGCATGGTTGCCTGCACTATCGGTCACTTGATTAATTTTCTCGACGATTTCCAAATTTCCTGCTTTCACTTCTGCATAAATTTTGCAGATCCATCTTTTCTGAAAAATTTTAATTCAAAGTGGAAAAAACGAACATTAGTATCTGAGATTCCAATTGTTTTTTATTTCTAGCTCTACTCATTTCAACAATAGAAAATGTAAGTTTTATTTCGTGAGAAGTATAAAAAGTTTGTAGAAGTGAAGCCTTTGTACTTCAGATTAGTTCCTTTCTTAGTGACTTTGAAGTCTATGTTCCTTTCTATTTTGTAACAAATTTATCTATCCAATTTTCTCCAAGATGAAAAGAAAAATGGGGAAAGCAAGGTATAAAAGCTTTCAGTCATTTGTTGAAGGAAGAATACTGAGAGATTGGTGGCTGATGGGAGCATTAATAGATTGGGTGATATATAACAGTTCCTATAAGACATTAGCTCAAATTAAATAGAGATCTACAAAAAAATCTTTCTCTTTCTATCCATTTCTAATGTGATAGATTTGTTGAGGAATGGGATAAAAGTGACAAAATAAGACTCAAATGGACTCGACACTATTATATCATTATTCACAACTTCTATCAATCAGTAATTTATGAAAAACCGCTGCGAAGTAATTTGGTACGCGCGTTCATTACATGGTGCATCTTCAATTTTGATCGTTTTATGAACACTGAGCTCTCTCATAGAGGATTGTTCCATTATAGAGAAATAATTCTTTGACAAGAATTTGGATTTTAAAAGCAATATGAGGAGATGGCAAAGATGATTTCGCCTGCGCTTTCATTATTTATTTCTCATTTCTCATTTCTTATTGCTTATTATTATTTATTGTATATTCTTAATTTTTCATAAGCCATGAAAGGCTTTTGTATAATTTAATAGATTTGTTTCATCAACACGAATAAACTTCATCCTCAAAATATTGGAGCACTTCGAAAATTAAGAATTTTTTATCCTTTACACGTAATACAAATTGACAAATCTGTATACATCATAATTATATTTGGTCATACAGTCCTGTTAAATACATCAATTGATTTGTCTCATCATAACAAAAGAATTTAGTAATACAATATTGGTATATTCCCAAAATTAAGAAAGTTTTTCTCTTACAAACGTTAGAAAAATGTTGCAAATCTTTACATATCATGACTTCATTTGGTCACATAGTGCTTCTAAATACATCAATTGATTCATATTGTCAAAATGAACAAATTTGGTACTTATTATGTTGTTATATTCCTTATATTAAAAAAAATTATTCATAAACGAAAAATTAAAAACTTCGAAAATTCTTAAAGATGAACATTTTTGTATGGAGGTAACTATAAACATTAGGGTGGTCCATTTTTTATAGTAAAAAAATTTGAAATAAAAATCGCACAATAGCCTCAATGGTTCCTTTCATGATTAAAATAATATGTGGAAAAGAAAAATTCGATCGGATAATATTTAGAGGCCGCGCGAAAACATTCAAGAAATATTTCTCTTGAATTAAATTGAACAGTGGCCTAAATTATTTCTTTCGACTTTAAATACAGTTTCGAAATCAAAGGTTTAATTTATTACTATGCGTGATGTGAAATTAGGCATTTAACTATTTTCAGTATTCTAATGTTTCTAGGAAGTAATGTCAAATCCTATTCAAGAATTCAAGGTAATACAAAAAAAATAAGAATCAAACCTCTTTAAATAATTGATTTTTTTGAAATAATAATTCTACTGTCTTCTATCACAGGGTGATTTAAATTAAAATGACGAATGTAGCCAAAGATAATGAAGTCTCCGATGAACCTAAAGCTCTTGTCCGGTTAATAGAAGAAACTGCATCGGAGGTGCCAGAAAATGTTATATCAATTACATCTCAGGTTTTAAAACTTTTCTTCCACCATCATACTGTGCACAAACGAACAATTTCGCAAAGTGCAAATATTGTCTCAGAAGCAGTAATCAATACATGGACTAAAGTTTGCATTCCAACAAAATTTGGACCTGCAGTAGTCAAGAAGATAAAATCTTCATTTCAAGACCATGAATCTCTACGTACAAGCAAAGGTAGGAAATCATTTACTTTTAAGAAAAATAAGAAAAATTCTGTTGGAAGTATGCAAATGTTGTTTGATATAGCACATCAAGATGCTGAAAAATTACTAAAATTTGAAGAATGTAAAGCTTTTTTGAATGATCAACGTGAAATGAGAGTTATGACGATAGAAAATGTATGTCAGGAAATTCAGGGACGTGAAGAGTGTTTGCAAAAGAGAAAATATGGTATGTGATAGAAGAGAGGAACCAACGAGAATGTTCAAGAAAGGAAGAAGCAAGTACTCCGTATGAACCATCTTCTTCTTCAACTGATACATTAATTGTAGAGCAGGACGAAAACAACGGGGAATTTACAGGAATTCCGAAATACTATAAAAAAGAAATAATTAAGTCAATGTCAACTGAATTTGAGTTACCAGACACATGTAGTGTAGCTTGAAAACCACGGTTTTCACATAACATAATAAATTCTCCTCATGTATCATCTACTTTGGACCGAATAAACTTATCTGATAGAAAGTTTACTATGC
Source organism: Melikaiella ostensackeni (assembly GCA_032362435.1). Classification (NCBI taxonomy): domain Eukaryota; kingdom Metazoa; phylum Arthropoda; class Insecta; order Hymenoptera; family Cynipidae; genus Melikaiella; species Melikaiella ostensackeni. The sequence continues at coordinate 4,706,145 of JAUMHM010000089.1, read as the reverse complement.
TAGCTGCAGCTATATTCCGAGCGAATGATGAAAACGTAAATGGAGGAAAATTATCACGTTCAACAATACGTCGATATCTTTCAGCTCATCGTAAGAAAATTACGAATGAAATTTAACAAGAATTTTCAGAAGCCGAGAAACTTCCCATTCAAGCTCATTGGGATGGCAAGCAGATGAAAGACAGCACAAATAAAGAAAACACTAAATTATGAGTTGAGAGACTTCCAGTTGTTGTCACTAGTTACGGAACCAAATAAATTCTAAGAATTCCGAAACTAACTTCTGGAACAGGTAAATGTATTGCAGATGCTGTTTCTAATTATTTGATTCTGTGGAAAATTATCAACGACATAATTGGAATGTGTTTTGATACTATCGCTTCTAACACGGGAGTAAGTAATGGTGCATGCTATCTTCTGGAAAAATTTATTGGCAGGAATTTGCTGTACTTTGCATGCCGTCATCACATCCACGAACTGATAATAGGTGGTGTTTTTACATTATTGTTTGAACCATCTAATGGTCCAAATATTTCTATTTTTATGAAATTTCAAAAATTTTGGACAAAGATGAATAAAGACAAATTTAAACCTTTAACTGATTCCCGAATGAATTTAGCTTCTGTACAAGAACTCAGAAAAAACGTCATACAATTTCTTCAGAAGATTCTACAACGAAAAGAAAAGTCTTATCTACCACGGAGCGATTATAAAGAGGTAAAAGAGCTTTATCTGCTAGTGTTAGGTGATTCATCTAAAAAGAAGAAGTACTGCTTTAAAATTCCTGGTGGTTACCACTTACGTCGATGGATGGCTAAAGTGATCTCTTGCTTAAGAATTTACCTTTTTTGTGATCAATTTTCTCTGACTGCTAAAGAAATAAGAAATCTTACAGAATTTTGTATGTTTGCATCTCTTATCCTTGTGAAAGCCTGGCTATCGTGTTCGAAAACTAGCGGTGTCCCCGCTAACGATCTGCTCTTATCCCGACAGCTGAAGCAATATGCAAGTGTGAATAAAGTCGTCTTCGACACAGCTATAATAAAATTTCAAAATCGCTTATGGTATCTTGGTCCAGAGTTAGTCTCTTTATTTCTATTAAAGTAACTAATCAAGCCAAACGGAAATTAGCGGCAAACTTAAAATTTCTAGAAGAAAATTGGACAATACGAGGAATTAAACTTAAAAATTTCGAAGGATTAGAAAGCAAAGCATTTAATGATCTTGTAAATTCGTCCCCTGTACCAGCTTCGCGATGCCTTTATCGTGATGACACTGATTACATTTTAAATTCTGACCTTGAAGCTTGGACCACATGTGGAAGATTTCAGCAGCTGAGAAGAAAAATTGACTCTTGCAAAGTTGTTAATAATGTCGCTGAGCGTTCCGTAGCACTTATATCAATCTTTGAATAAGACTATGACGAAGATAGAAGCAGAAAAGCAAATTCAAATTCATGTAGTGGAAAACAACCGAAAACGAATTACCAATGTAACTTAAAGGAATTTGAGTGTTTACTAATCTCATGTGTAATATGGTAATTATAGCATTTTTATGAGTAAAAAGTAACTAAATACATAACAAAATAACTTTTGTATATTAAAATAATAATTTTTCAGCGTCGAAATACTTTATTATTTATTTTATAGGAATGAAATATAAGTATACATTTAAAAACAATAATTTTGCTTGTGCGACCTCTAAATATTAATCGATTTCAATTTTCTCTTTTAAAATATTTTTTTGGTCGAAAAAGGAACAATTGAGGCCGTTGTGCACATTGGAATTCAATAATTTGTTTTGTGGTTCACACTAATAAACATTCTATGGAATTATATCAACTGAATACCACCCCGTGGTTGAAAAAAATCGGGTTACAGAGCCTGGTATTCCTGGGAAAAATTCTTGAAATTTCGGATTTTTCAAATTCTTTTTTTGCCAGTCTCACGATATTTAATGAGTGAACCTCAGATTTTTTTTGTTAAAAAACGACGTATTTCATTAAAACCTACGTATATGACTTTTTTTCTTAATATAATAAAAATCACAAAAAAATCACATCAAAAACGATTTTTGTGAAAAATATTGCTTTCGAAAAAAGAAAATTTTATTTTCATCCGATCCGACTCTTAACATAAAAAATAATGGGCATTAGTTTGGACTACAATCCTACCAAATTTCATGACCCTAGCTCTACTTGTTTTCGAGTTATCATTAAAAAAAATAAAGTTCGAAAAATTACATGTTACAAAGCTTTCTCTATGAGGCACCAATATTAAAGAAAATGATTTTTAAAAATAGAAATCGATTTAAGGCGCATTTGTAAGTCCATGGAAGACTAGAGGCTCAACAATTTAGATGAGCAAGCTTCCATCTTATGAAAGTGTAGACACAGTGAGCTTCCTTTAATAATGTCAAACTGTCACAAGCATATTCTATCCTTTTATCCTCCATTACCTTTTCACCGTCCAGGTAACAGCGATTTTATCAGTTTTCTTCGATCATGTATTGCACAAGAGCCGTCTTCACTTTGAAAGCTTTCAAAAGCTCGATTTACTCAAACTTGAAACTTTAGATGTACTTAATTAGAAGAAGAGTGACCCAGTAAGTCGAAAATTTCCCAATATTCCATAACTCATTAAAAGTTGTTATATTGGAAATTTCGTAGATACGAGCTTCATAATTCAATAGAATTATTATTATTTTGAGAGCTTCCATTAAAAAAAAAGCATTCTTTAGTCATTATTTCCACAGATGTTCATTTCACGGATAATATAACAGATGAGTGACTTTTTTGAAAACATTTTTTGCAAAAGTTTCCCCGATCCACAGACTCTGATCCTTTCAGCATAAAAAACAACCTGCCCTGGTTAGTTTTTTTCAAGTCTTTTTATATTCTCATCAACTCAGAGTCTCGCTGTAGTTATTGTTTGTTTTCTATACCTTTTTAACATTATTTCCCTCTACATTCCACTTCTTTCTTCTCATTCCAATTCATACAGAAAAATTTGCTAAGAATTTTTGGTTAAAAAGAACTCGCTTCTCAATAGAAAATATTCTATTTACCGTCTCGGTAGTGGAACAATTTAAAAAGCCAATTTCCTCTTTCGCATTAAATTTTGCACGGGCATTGAGATTCCCGTCTTCATAAACTTTAATGCTGTAAATTATGATGTTGAATAGAGACAACAGATTTGTTAATAATTTAAATAATGTTAATTAGCAATTAGTTGAATTTAACTCATGTTCTGTCAAATTGATGATCTTGTTTCAAGAATTAGTCCAAATTTGAATCAAGATTAGTGACTTTTTACTGAAAATTAGTTCAGTTAAAGCTGAATGAATATCAGTGATGGTACTATTTTTGCCTTGTTTATGAAATGTTTTTTCGACCAGGTGAATAACAACTAAATTTTCCGAATAAACATTTTTTTCATTTTTTAAAAAGTTTGGATCAGTAGATCGGAAGAATGTTACGTCGAATTCAAGTTACTTCAGAGTTCCAACTTTTTTTTTAGTAAGTACTTTTAGGGATTGAAAAACAATTTCCATGAAATGCAATCCCTTGTACTCGTATATTCCCTTTAACTTGTCAATAAAGCTTTCATAACTACAAAGAAAAACAGGAATCCAGCGATTAAGTTTGGACAACGCATTCTCAAGTGTCTCCATTCAAATTAAAAATACCAAAATAAAAAAAGAGGAAAGAAAAAGAAGGCAACCTTCAAACCACCAAATCCTCTTCCTTCCCTTTCCTCTCGTCTTTTTTACCTTTATTTTTCGTCAAATTACAATTCAAAAAATGTACAAAGAACTAGCAACAAATTTGTTTTGATTGCCTTGAAAAGCGTGTTGAATGAACACTGAATCGTTAGTAGTTTTTTGTATATTTTTTTGGATTGCAAATTAAAAAATAAATAACAATAAGTAAAACAGGAAAGGGAATTTGGAGGTTGTCTTCCCTTTCCTTCCATTTTTTAAAGTTTCGTAGCCCCGGGAAGAAACCCTTATAATTTCGGACGGGTATTCCGTTCGACCGTCGAACTTTTATCCCGGAAGGGGAAAGGTAGTAGGGGAGGAGAAGTGAGGCAATGGTTGGGAAAGATAGGATCAGACAGGAAAGGATAAGATTGCATAGGATCGAATAGGGTCAGATAGGATCGGATAGAAACAGATAGTATCGAATAATATCGGAAGGAACTAAATATGAGGAATTTCTTATAACTTCCTCTCCCAACTATTTTTTTTTATTTTAGAAGAACAATTATGTCAATGTCAATTCTACGAAACCCTTTTTTGTAGGCGCATGTTGCCCACTTTTACTGATTTTTTTAATTTTGTTTTTTGAAACTTGAATGGAGATATTTGGAGTGTGTTGTCCAATTCTAATCGTTGGATCCCTGTTTTTTTTTTAATTCCCAAGAATTTTGTAGTTAAATTTGAACGTGGGACGTTGAAAAAAAATTTAGATTCAAATTTATTCTAAATTTAATTTCTGGAATTTTAAAGCTTTTATGACTCTAATCAGCCGAAATTGAATTTAACCCGGGAGGATTTGCTTCTATTGGATCAATGATATGATTCTGGTATCATCTCTCATGTTGGCCATTGATGTCCTTCGATTCAGCTTCTTGCTGACATGAGCACATTATGGCAGTGTAGATTTCAAATTATTGATAACCTATAACCTAGGAGCACGGATATAATGTCTCGAAATTTGGCGTCATTTATCACGATTCTATCAAAATGTCATTTAAATACCAGCCAGTTTTTCTGCGGATGTCGACGGTTTTTTGTGCTCGTCATTCATTTTCCCTCACACAGGTAGAGCACAAGAAAGAGGAACGCGTTTAGAGCAAGCAAAGCAGATATTAATTATCCCGTAATCTCAATTTACGCTAAATTGAATACCTCATTATCTCCGCTTCTCAAAAGAGTGCTTCATAAACAGCCTTAATTACTTAACAATAAACATACCGCCCTCAGTAAGTATTCCAGAGCTGTTTTATGTTTTGGAAATTAGACATATCAAAGGATCTTTCATATAAGATAAAGAAATGGAAGAAATAACATTGACTTAGTAAAATGCGTTCCATTGCAAGAAAAAGTTGAATTATGATCAAAATTTTATTAAATAAAGAAATGTTTTCTCATCGAAAGATTGAAATCACATTGAAAAATCTTTCTTGAGTGCAGATACATTCACTTCTACAGAAAGTGTAAAACCAGAGGCTGATTGCAATTCTTTTGCAAAAGACAAGACTGCATTGTACAACTGAAATTAAATATTTTAATTTATGAACGAAATACATCTTGTTATTATTATTTAAATATGCTCTTGCATGAATTTATTACAATCTATGTAAAATAATAGAGTACGTGGCTTCCCAATGTTATTCTTCCGTCCGATCAACATGAAGTTGCTGGGTTTCTATTGGTTTCCAAATCTTTTTGTTTTAATATTTGTTTATTACTGAGTGACGAAATAAAAAATTTGATTGAAAGAAATCAATTTCCACCGTCATAGATAGCTCACCAAAGGAAAATAAAGGAAAGGCTGAGACCTTTTCATTCAGTTTTAATTACCAGAATTTAGAGTTTTCCTTTTATTATTTCCAACAAGAGAAACAACTTCTAACTTTAATTTTAGCACTTCTTATATTATTTCAGCTAACTTTAAGTTATCATAAAGTTAGGAATTTTCAAATCAAAAAGAAGATTTTTCAACAAAAGAATTTAATTTTCAACCAAAAAAGATTTTTGAGTCAAGAGAGAAAAAAAAATTTTCAACCAAATTATTCAACACTTCAAAAAAAGGAGAATTTCCAACCCAAAAATATGCATTTCCAACAAAAATGTTAGTTTGCAAACTGAATAATTAGATTTTCAAACCGAAAGGAAGAATTTTCAACAAAATAAATGAGTCCTTAACAATAAAAGATTAATATTCAACTAAACAGTTGTATTTTTTACAAGAAAAAATTAAATTTCCAACAGAAGTTGTATTTTCAGCCAAGAAAGAGATTCGAGTCAAGAAAAGAAAAAAATTGCAATCAAATTTTAAATTTTCTGCAAAACAGTTGAATTTTCAAGAAGATAATTAAATTTGGAACCAAATAGTTAAATTTTCACCCAAAAAGTTGAATTTCCTTCTGAGAAAATTTATTTTCTATAAGAAAAGACGAATTTTTTACGAAAGACATGAATTTTGAACCAAAAAGTTAAATTTTTAACTGAAAAAGGTAAACTTTTAGTTGAAAGAATGAATTTTCAACCAAAGAGATTAATCTTCAACCAACAAGAAAAACTTTCAACAAAAGTAGTTCAACTTTCAACCAAGTAGTTGAATTTTCAACCAACAAAGATAAAACCTCAACGTGAAATGTAATATTTAATATTTCAACCAAATAGATTAATATTTTGAATAAAAAACAGTTGAATTCGACCAAAAAGACAAATTTCCAAAATATAGTTAAACCTCTAACTAAAACAGATTAATTTTCAACCAAATAAGGACGAATTTTAAACAAAAGAGTTAAATTTTCAACAAAGAAAGATTTTCGAGTCAAGAAAGAAAAAAATGTGAACCATTCTGTTCTATTTTCAAGAAAAAAGTAGCACTTTCCACAAAAAATGGAACATTCACCAGAAGAGATAAATTTTTAAATCAAAAAGACTTTTTTTTTAACAGAAGCATTTTAAATCAAAAACAGTTTGATTGGAAGAAGACGAATTCACAACAAAAGGGTTAAATTCTTGAGAGTCGAGGAAGAAAAAAAATTTAAACCATATTGTTCAATTTTCTACAAAACAGTTGAATTTTCAACAAAATAATTAAATTTCTAACCAAATACTTGAATTTCCAACCAAAAAGAGGAATTTTTGATCAAGAAAATGAATTCTCTAACAGAATAAACAAATTTTCAACAAATTACATGAATTTTGAACTAAATAGTTGAATTTTCATTTAAAAAAAATTCAGTTGAAATAATTACTTTTTGAGCAACAGAAAACTATTTTTTCAACAAAATAGTTAAGTTTTCAACCGAAGAGATTCATCTTCAACCGAAAAAAAATTAACAAAGCAGTTCAACTTATAACCAAGTAGTTGAATTTTTAACAAAAAAAGATAAATTCTCAACGTAAAATATAATAGTTGGAATTTCAACAAAAATAGATTCAAATTTTAAATAAAAAACAATTGAATTCAACCAGAAAAGAAGAGTTTTCAACAATATAGTTGAATCCTCAACTAAAACAGATAAATATTCAACCAAACAGTGGCATTTTTAGACAAGAGATTAATTTTCTACCAAAAAAAGAGGAATTTACAGCAAAATACACAAATTTTCAACTAAAAAGATAAATTTTCAACCAAAAATGGAAGAGCTAAATTTTCAGTTAAAGAAATGAATTTCCCACCAAGAAAAAAGACGAATTTTCAAAAGAATAATAAGTTTTAAACCAAATAAATGATTCTTCAACTCAAATGATGAATGCTGAATAAGACAGTTAAATACTCAACTGAAACAGATCAATTTTGATCCAGAAAGTTATATTTTCTACCAAAAAAGATTGAATTTTTACCAAAAGAGCTAAACTTTCAAACCAAAAAGACAAATTTTCATGCCACAAAGACAAAATTTCTCCAAAACAGTTTAATTTTTTACTAAAAATATGATTTTTAAACAAAAAAGTTAATTTCGAAACAGGTAGTTGAGTTCTCAACCAAAAAAGGTTAATTGTTTACCAAAAAATCGAATATTCTACCAGAAAGACGAAATTTTCTACAATAATTTTTACATTAAATCCTTCAATGTTTTTCTATTATCTATTTCAATGCTGATTATCCTATAATCGTTTTCTACATATTGATTTAACTATTGTAAATTCAATTTGCATTTTTCTCCCATTTGTAACAGCTGAAAATTCAACCGTTGGAAGATCAAGAGAAAAGAAAATTTTGTATTAAAAATTTGATATTCACATAATTTTACATGAGAACTTTATGAATAAGCAATTCGATCCATAACAAAAAATGTTCAAAAAATTCGAGGTGGAACTCACATTTAAAGCAATGTTACACGCGCGCTATAGTGCACATATTATGCTAGTTAAGAATAATTAAGGAATCAGTGATATATACATTTGCTAAACTTTATAACTGTTTTTTATTTTATAAAAGGCTGAATAGTTTTATCACACATTCTAGCGTGAAAGTCGTCTTTCTTCGCCTTTTAAGAAACCTTCTTGATCTTTTTCTTCCTTTTATTCTGATCCCACATTTCATTTTAGCATGTCTTTTTCCGTTCCTTTTACTTCTCTTCTCTCACGTACTCCTTCTATAAAGATTCCTTTCTTTTTTCAATATTTATTTCGACTTGATTTATTTTCTGTTAGAATAAAAGTTGACCTATGAACATCGTTTAGGCGATCTTCAAATTGTCTTAAATTCCTAATACTGAGTAGTATTGCACTCATCTTGCGTTATTTGACCAGTCTCGGGTCTCTTCGGCCAAGTAACGAGCGCTACTGAAACCTAGTTTCAACCGGATTCAAAGCGACGAGTGAGTAAACACTCAGGACCGCATGTATAGTTTCTGAACCCGGCAAACGTACAAAAGTATATGCGCAGAGAGTCGCGATGTAAACAATATTTCTGATGCGGCACTGACTGTCCGAGCGAAGACCTTGCGTACAGGGCGACAAGAGACGCTAAGCGGGGAGACAGAAGCATTCAAGCGTGAACAACCGTGAAGCCGGCCAAAGATTGAGCGGCCAAGTAACGTAAGATGAGTGTAATTAATGAAGAAATATTCAGGTTGATAGAATACACAGTTCGACATTCTTAGACTCTTTGTCTGTCCTTTAGAAAATTCTAGGTGATTCTTGTAGGATTTTTTGCGTAGATTATGAATCTGTTGACGAAAATGCTCCAGAAAGTCGATTTTCCGAGCAAATTGGAGTCAAAAGGTCCAAAACATACATTTTTGACACAATTTGCAAAGTATAATATCTTTGAAGTAATTAACTTTAAGCTTTCATTTTAGCTTCTATCAGAGGATCTAGCACATCTCATTATTTGTTTATCAGCTTCCAAAAAGAGTAAAAAACGCGTTTTTCTCAACTTTTAACCCTGATTTACTCAACAAGTCGACGCGCTAGAGCTAGCTTATCCAGCTAGGAGAAATTTGCTCAAAAGCCACCATTTCTCTCTGCTCACTCGAAGGAGCTCTGGACAAGCCTGTTCTAGAGCACTTTTGTCTACGGATTCGTAATATACTCAAAAGGTCCTATAAGAATCACCTGGATTTGTTTGAACGACAAAAATTATGTCGGGCAGTAATATTGATTACCTCAGTTTTACTAAATAATAAGCCGCAAGCTTTCTGTGAATTATGGAGCGTTCTCACTTATATAATTAGTCTTTCACGTAGTATACTTCAAAGTTGCTCATTAACTTCACTATTAACCCAAGTTTGGTCAATAGCCCTAATTACTAGTTTATGACCAACCTTAATCCGGAGTAAGTACGCTTTAAAAGTTAAAAATCCTTCTGAACAATCATCCTTCATTGCATCGAAGATTTGTAGAAAGGTAAAAAACTATATTAATTTCATTTCTAAATTGGTTTTCTGAACTGGAATTGGATAGTTGACAATTAAATTCTAGATCCAACTTTCTCTTCGCAAAAATTCGGTTTCATTTTTTTAAATATTTCAACCAAAGTAACTCTAGTGTATACTTTAGTTTATTCAGTAGAAAAAACTAATTTGTTATCTGTTTGCAGCGTTTTAATCTACTTTTGCTTAAATACTATTTTCGATGATTATACCAGAAACATTTATATAAAATATCCTGGTTTAAACAAGCTTGAAAATCCTCCTACTGTGAATAAAATACACCTTTAATAATGAGTAATTTCACGAGTAATTAAACCTCCCGCAATAGACCAAAAATTAGCAGAATACAATTCTAGCTGGATAATTCTAATCTTTGAAACCGAACCATTGAGTTTCCACATCCAGAAAGGTAAATTAGAATAAACCTGATTTTATGTGATCTTCCCTGCGGTATGTGGACTACGGAGGATTGAGCGGAAAAGAATCACTTCTACATAAGAGACACTCAGAAACATTTGTGATGTTATTAAATACGAGAAATTCTGGAAATATTTTTTTCAGTGCAAACTTAGTTAAATAACAATGCTTTTGATGAGACAACGTGCGTGGATTAGAACTCAAATGGGAAAATAAGCACTGGATTAAATCAGAGCTACGTATTAATGTATTAAAAATGATTTATTAAAAATTAAACATGAAGAAATATTACTGCCTTAATTCTGAAAATCTTTCAGCACTGTGTTCACTGTACCGGGAAATCGGAAAAACTGGGCATGGCCCTCCCGACTTTTATTGATATCAGTTTCAGCTGTGATAAAAAATAAGAATTTCAAAAAATTTTTGAAAATATACTCTGGCTTTGTCTTCATACTTTTCTTTTAATGACCAAACTTTGAAGGGATGGTTATGAATGAGAGACAAAAACAGCATGCCAAAAAGTATGAATGTGTATTCCCTAGATAACTGTGGATTAGAATGGAAGTGGGAATCAGAAGAATATTTATTATAGCATGTTACGCTCCAGAATATGGTGACAGTATTAATGTGAAAGATACCTCTGGGATTCGTTAAATGATTTCTAGGCACTTGCGATCCTGGAGAAAGAATCACACTAAGCTGATATATGAGTGGCTGGGTTGGTATTCAATGTGAAGGTACGGACAGGGTACATGGACTTTTTTAAGACCCAAAAACGAACGGTAACGGTGAGAAATTGATTAGCTTATGCCTAGAAACCAGAAATACAAACAGTATATTGTGAAAAGCTCAATAAATATTCCGGTCATCATACAGAAGACTGGAAATCAGAATTAGGCAATAAAAATGTAGAGAGTGCATTGATGATATTAGGGGATAGCATCTTTAAAAGGGCATCTGAAGAGTGCGGTACTGCGGTTTTAGAATGAAAGACTGGAGATGCTTGGAGAAATAACGAAATCCGCGTGGCTGTTAACGAGAAAAAGCAAATGCACTCGAGAAAGCTGAATATTAAAGGTCTTAGCAAGGAGGAAAGGAGAAGACTAGAAAGTTATTATAGGGATAAAAACAGAAAAGTAAGGATACTCGTCAAAGGGAGCAAGGATAAAATCAATGCAGAAGAAGGTAAAAAATGAAAAATGATTTCGAATAAAATAAGATATAATTTTTTGAAGAGGTTAAGAAAATGAGGAAAGGAGGTACTAGCACTGAGTTCGTCGGAATTAAGAATGCTGATGGTGAAATTGTATGGGATACGGACAAAGTGAAAGATCGTATTAGCGATTTTTGCAAGAAACTGTATGGAGGTCAAGCTACGGAGCATAACAACTATGTCACAGAAGAGGATAAGCAAGTTAATCTCATTGTAGGCGGCGAAATAAGAATCGACATCCAGGACATTATATCCGCAATTGAGAAAGTAGAAAATGGTAAATGGTAATTATTGTTATATTTTTCAACCTTGACATCCGAGAAATACTTCAAGGTCACATAAGCTTTGCACAGGACCACATGACATAATTCGGATATTGTTCGAGGGAAATAAAGTCGTTTTTCATGGTAGCTTATCGACATGAGAGTGAGGCTTTGTGAGGGTTGAAAGCACGTTGTACGTCCCAGAACAATCGTAACGCATCGTTCCGAAGGTAGGATCTTACTCCAGCTACATGGTCCTGTATATGTATATACCCTTCCCAAATAACAAAGGCTTGAGGTTTGGTGTTGCTGTGGTTGTTAGCACCAAGAGCAACAAGAAAGCTGACTAGGTAAAACTTGTGTGGGTGGCAGATATACACATATGTATGTACAGTGTATATATAGGGAGGCCGACTGGATCTGAAATTGTGTGGGATGAAATCAATAATAGACGTCCATTCAAAACTTGAGTCGGTATCTCAATGATTCTCACGCATCGGTGCGATGCGGTATGTCTGTGTTGAATGAGCGACGTGACCAAGTGGATCGAAGTCAGAGCTGATTTCACACCATGGGGAATGCTCCACTTGAAATAAATTGAAGCTGCTCGATTCAAGAAAAACTTATTGTTCCTCTGTTTCTCATCAAGCCACGACTGAAATTCACTTCCACTTTTTCTAGGCATCACCGCATTTTAATGGGAAACTTAATCGATTACATTATTGCATTAAGATTCAACAACAATGTATGTACTATTTTAAGGTCATTTGTGAAAGTACAATTACAAAGGAACAAAGACCTATTGAATCCTTACTATCAGTAGCATTTTGTGATATGTTAGTACAATAATTCTATTCAATCTGGACTGTCAACAATGAGTAGTTTTGGAGATGTGGGTCATTTTCACATAAATTAAGTTTATTACATAGGTATAAGCTGGATTTTTTATGAAAGATTTAGGACTGATTCGATTCAAAGGACGTTAGAGGACCATTTTGGGTGCGTGATAATGATAGGGGGGGGGGGGGTCTAATAATATGCAGCAATTTTTCTGATAAGAGGATTTTTGTTATTAGCCGGGACATGACTGATAAACTTGTTCAATCGTAGGAGTAATATTATAAAAGGAACACTTATTCTACTTCCACTCTTTTTTTCGAAGTTTAATATATGGTAGCTACTTTTCCTAAAAGACATTTAAAACTACACACATTGAACATTAATTAAGGTTCATTCAGCTGATTAAATAATTCAAAATAATCACCCAGAGAGAAAATTGTCTTGAAACAAAGGCATCGTCCTGTTTCTTCTTTTGCTTTGAACTATGTGAAAATCTCTTTTACACAAGTATAATTATTTGGCTGCAAGTTTAGGTGAATTTTGTCGCAAAAGGATAATGCTCGCTGCAAAAAAATTCTTTTTGAAACAAATAAAAATCCTCTTAAACTTAAAGTTAATAGGAAGTTCCATTTGTATCAAGAAACGTCCTTTTGATACAAGAGGAAATTTCCCTGAGTAATACTTTTTTACGTTTTTTTTCTTTAAAATCTTTAAAAAAGTATCGAAAAAATCGAAATTTAATGTATATTTAGGAATGAATAAGCTTCAGTGAATATCACTAAATTGATCTCAATGGTGATTTTACCATGAAAAAAAGTGGGACATGACTGTTACCGGACGCTACTGAGATTTAACCTTATTCAATGAAATAATACTCATCATTTACATATTTTTAATAGACTTGTGGAAGAAACTGATGCCAATTAAGGTTAGAAAAAAATTAATAATACCTATGATTCCAAAAAATTTAGTTTCCAGAGATTTGAGATAAGGAGACTCTATTGCTTTTCAAGTTACAAATACATTTTCATACCTTCTAGTGTGTTTCAGCAAGTGAATTGAGAAATAATTGAACTCTTTCTGTTGGAACATTTTTTTGGATGTCTCAAAGACTTTTGTCACATGAAAATAACTGTCGATTCGAATTTAGTTTTAAAAAATATATCCCAAAAATTGAATGGTACGCGACTGTTACAAGTTTTCTAGACATACATATATAATGCTTCAACTTCAGATTCAAGAAACTTATATGAGCATGAACAATTTCTCATTAATCCTGGACATTTTATAAAATATGTCCATTGATTGAAATTCTTTATGTCCTTCAAAATGGCGAGTGAAACTACTTGAAGTTGACAATTGGTACTTGAGACATAGTATTTTTCAAGAAATGCTACCATTAAAGCCAATAATCTCGAGAAAAAAATGCTTTTATGCTAGATTTTGAATTAGAAATTATTAGTTCACATCCGGATAAGTGCTAAGATAAATGCCATATAAATTCGAAAATTACAGTCTGCAATAAATATTAAAGACCTGAAAACTTAAATTGTGTCAGAATGACCCATATGTATGATCATTTCTTTTCCAAAGCATTTTTCTCTTAAACGTAATTGAAAGATATCACATACTGACGTCGAAATAAAACTATTTCAACGTTAAATGAATTATTCTATTATTAATATTTTATGATTTTATTTCAATTACTATTATTTTTCTTAATTACTCAATATTTTAATATGAAAGTTACTGCGTTAGTTATAAAGCTCAAAATGACTTTTTTTATCCCTGACATTCATTGCTTTTTATATTTCGATAACATTTCTTTCAGTTCTGTCGAATATTGTGCCAAATATTGTGGTTGAAGTTTTTAAAAATTTTCCTCGTATATTCCAATAAATTCAAATAACCTTCTATTAAATGTGACCTACTCATGCATAGCTTTCCCCATGTTATTTAATCCAGACTTCACCATGGAGCTAAAAAATTAAGTAGACATGAATAAAGTTTTTCGAAAAATCAAGGACTTTAAGGTTCAAATCTTCGGATGACAAAACTTCTCCTTCATTTTTGCATTATACGAAAAAAATTGAATAAGAAACTTCCAATGCATCTTTTTTTTATCAAGATGGATAGTAATAATAATTGGAGTTTTTACTTTTTGAATTTCCTCTGACACTGAACAGAAAGAAATAGTTTTTTCTGCCAGAAAGAGGATCCTGTTGTAAGTCAAAGCGATCTTGTTTCAAGACCAAAAAAGTTTCAAATCTGACTTTAAGCCAAAAAATATACTTCATTTAAGTTATGTTTAATTAAGCTGATTGTAGGAATCCAATTGGTCTTGGAGCCAGAACCCCCCTTCACCCCTCTCTTTACTGACAATTGCCCTTTAAAATAAAAAACCAACTAACTAATCGGCGTAAAAGTTAAAGTGGAATCCGAACCATCAGACATTTTAGTTCTTCACTTGTGAAGAGTTTTTCTTCTGAAAGATTTGACTCTGAATTTAGAGTTTTGGTTTCTGGATTGATGATGATTCGATGAGATAGGAAATGCGGCGTTGTGAAAATAGCAGGTGCACAAGCATGTAACGCGACATAATTCAACGTCAAACTGTTTCCTAGTTAACTGGCTTTCCGTTTGACCGTACATAAATTGCAAAGTCACTGGTTCAACCACGATGCGTTCTTTTATAATTTTACTTTATCTTATATTAATTGTAATTCAAATAAATCACTACTTAAAGAATGGATTAAAATAAAGGATTGTACACACTTTTCACCATCTGAAATTATTAAGTAATATTGTTCTGAAGCTTTCAGTTTTGAGTAATCGTCCACAAAAGTTTTTCATTCAGAATTTTCTATTGGGACATTTTCGTTTGCAATTTTTCGAATAGTTGAAGATTTGAGGTTGTAGACAGAAATTTCTTAGATCATCACGCACGAATCTGCTGGGTAACGTCGTGGAAACGGGAAGTGAAAACCTGATTTTAAAAAATGCGAGTTTGAATTGTCGACTCACAGGCCATTCGCATAAAATAAGTTTTCGAATCCTATCCACCAAAGGGAAATTTGACTATATGAGACTTTCAATTCTTCCCTTTTCTTTTTCTTTTCTCCCTTGAAGTTTGCTGATCCGTCTCAAACGAGAGCAAAAATTCGTAAATACCTTCCGCAAGAACGATCTGCGAAGAAAATTGCCGCATTTGCTCAATCTACCGTTTCAATACATTCTTTCCGATCTCATGATTCGTGGCTCATTGAACATAAAGTGCTGCCACGAAATCACCTTTAAGAGAAAGAATCAAGATTTAATCGCGAAAATTAAAATTGTAGGTATTTTCTAAAAATTGGGATTAGAAGAAACGGCATAATAAAAAACTCGGGCTCAATAAGGTAAAGGCCTCGGTTCGTAACCTACTAAGAAGCTGGAAAGAATAAGATCCTATTTGAATGCCTCAAACAATATTTGAATGCAATAAACTTTCTTCTTACGTAAAGAATAACCAGTTTCAATCGAAAATGTCATTGAAAGCAAGTTTAAGGATGCATTGATCAAATATTTAAGAATTTGAACGAACATACCCGATGTGCCGGTTCGTAACTCCTGAAAGTCCTCTTTGAGCCAGTTCTTAAACGCCAATGGAAAACATTTCAAAAGTTTCTTTGACTATTTTTAGAAACTATATTTAATTGATTTCACAATTTTCAAGCTTTTGTTTGAAGGAGTTGACTATTTGAGACTCGCCAAAATTGACACTCACTGGGGTCAACAGCAAATTACGCGAAGTGCGTCAATTCGTATACTAACCTCACGATTGCGAGGACTGTCAATTTTCAAATGACGCATTCATTCTTTGTTTTTGATCGGAGGTAAAAGTTAATATAGATATTTGAAGGATATAAATTATGGTAAAGATCTGCCTGAGCGTTTTAACGATATGTGTTATATTTTTATTTTTATAAGAGATTTGCCAGAGGGGATACAGATGCGTCACTGCTGATATTTCGGTGCCCGTTCGTAAACGACTCAGAAATTATTGTATTCCGACATGGAAAGCTACTTACTCAAATAATTGGAAAATAATTGGAAAAAATAAGATTTAGAACAGGTAGCAGAGCTTGAAAATACAAAGAAAGACTACTGAAGAACGATGGTAAAACTATAGTAAAAGCACGCCTAAAGGAAAGAGAAAATGGAAGAGAGGAGCATAATTGGAATGGAAGAAAGAGAAAGGTACTTGAGCAGGTGTGGCTGGTCAAAGCAATGGGTCAAGGAAATCCATGGAAAGGGGATGAAAATACAACAAGAGCTGACAGAAAGAGATAGAGAACTCTTAACGCAACACATTGAAAGTGAAATAACGGAAGCGAGATATGATCGAAAATATTATTGGTTAAGTGTAGAGGGAGTAGCAAAGTATTTGGAGTAAAAAGAAGATAGAGGATTTCAAAAATGAATTGCGCCTGTGAAATGTGGAAATACAGAATAGTGGAATAAGTACTGGGATGAAGAGGAAGGAAGAAGGTGCATGCTATGTGAGGGAGGCAGAGAATTATTGAAGCATTGGCTAAATGATTGTGAAAAAATAAATGAAGGAAGCATGGCAATGGGAAAGATCCTGCTTGTAAAACGAAAGGAAGAGGTGGTGTACTGGCTGAGAGAATTGGAAAAAGAGAAGAAGGATACGAGACGGGAGAAGGAGGATGGAATAAGTAGTCTTGTTGGTAATAAAAATTAAGAAAAATGTAAAATGGAACATTCGTGTGATGAAAAGATTTATGATATACGATCAAAATACAAAAATGGAGAAAATAAATAAAAGAAACAAAGCGAGCAATAATCACGAGGCACTGGTAGAAAGCGTTAAGTTAATGCGTTCAGCCATGAAGTTCAAGCGATAGGTTAAGACTTAAGACCATAGGTTGAAGCGATATGTT
This sequence comes from Melikaiella ostensackeni, assembly GCA_032362435.1. Taxonomy (NCBI): domain Eukaryota; kingdom Metazoa; phylum Arthropoda; class Insecta; order Hymenoptera; family Cynipidae; genus Melikaiella; species Melikaiella ostensackeni. The sequence continues at coordinate 4,688,847 of JAUMHM010000089.1, read as the reverse complement.
TAGGCGATTCGTTAAGGCTTTGAGTTGAGGAGAGTGATGTGTAAGGTCCGAATGGTCGAAAATAAAACTTTTTATTGAACTACTTCACTATTTAACATAATCTATCAAAACACAAAAACATATCACTTGTTTGAAGATAAGCAGATGCGAGTACTGCGAGTGTATATACCTGTATATATACATATTTTGAAATAAAGCCCTTTGATTAAATTTTCTCGATTCCTCCATAACGGCTTTGCAAAAAACAGAGAATTATTTGAGAACCGTGTCCCCATATGACATAGGTAATACAGGAGTAAATATGTGATTGCTTAAAAGTTCTTCTGCGTTCCTACAAGTACATAAGAATGCATGTAAGCGAAGGATTGGAGGTTCCTTTATTTGAAAGAGCGTACAATTTCCCTCTCGACTCCATATTGCTTCTTCAATATTTGGATCAAGTTAGACATCAGTTGACCGTGTGAAGCGATGTAACTCGAAGATAAAATCCAAAAAATTTAATAGTCAAGAAATCGGAATTGAAAGTTAGATATTTGTGTACAAGTTGAATTTCAAACTGATATATAAAATTTGATCCTGACGACTTATATTATTTCTAACTTGAAAAAATTTTCTTGTATAATGATATAATAAAAATGGAAGTTTTTATATGAACAATAGATTGACAGGGTGATTTTGAAAAATATAGACATAAAACAACCACGAGAAGTGCGCTCACACGATGTCTGACCGAAATTAGCTTTCTCTACTAACTTTCGGAAACAAGTTTGAATACAATTTTATTGCATTTAATTTAAGATTGTTTTTGCTCATGAAGTAATTTTTGAAAAATATATAAAAATGTATGGAAAGTTGACTAGAGAACTAATAATTGTTGCAGGAAAAACATCATACTGATGAACTATTCACGCGTGGTGGAAATAGACCTTTTCTACTAACCCTGGAGAATGAATCTTTCAATGTTGACTAGGGAGGTCCAAAAATCGAAAAGTATGAAAGAAGCAATGTGCACCTCAAAATTCCTGTTCCTTTTTGGAAAAAAAACTCTAAAAAAATGTATCCAATCAGATAAAATTTTGAACACCCACATCGAGGTCAGAGATTAAACTCTAAATATCTTCGTTGCTTTTTTTCATACAAAAAAATGTGTAGTACAATATTAGCCATTATTCGTGATGAACTTAATGGTGCTGTGTAATTTTATGAAAAAAAATTCGAGACAATCTTTTATATAATTCACTTTTTCTTCTAATAATTTAGACTTTTAGTGCACCTAGCCTTGTATATATTTTCGATCCGAATTCATTGGTACCATATAAATTGTTTTTATTATAACTTTTATTCATTTTAAAGATAAAAAGGACTAAATAAACACGAAACAATAGGCTTATATTGTCACAAACTTTTTTCATAAGCACGAAAGCAACGAAGATATTTAGAGTTTAATCTTTGACCTCAATGTGGGAGAGCAATATTTCATCCGATTGGAGGCTGGAGGAACGCTGCCTCGTTGGAGGCATTAAAATGCACCAGTGGTTTTGAATTCATTATAAAAATTAAATTCACAACATATTTATAGTTGCTGCAAAGGAGTAATTGCAATGAAAGAAAAGTTTCTGTTGGGAAAAGAATAGGATTATTGGATAGAAGAATGGCCTGCAAATGATGAAATGAGATGGAAGAGGATACAAGGAAAAAAAATTAATATGAATCAAAATAGTAAAGCTCGTTTATAAAAGACATAATTATTTGAAAGAAAAATCAGATAAGAATGATAAAATGGGAATAAAATTGGTGGAAAAAGTTACAATTACTTCAAAGTCAAATTGGGTGTATATAGTATTTTGTGCTTCACTATAAGATAAAAATTAAAGCCAATCAAAGAGAATAGAATTGTTGGAATGTGAAATCCAAAAAGTCAAAAAATCTGTTAAAAATGGATAGAAATTGATAGAATGATTGTAAAATGAAATAGGATAAAACTTAATTAAATGAAATACATGAAAGCAGTATTTTCGGAGAGCGGGATATCACAAAAATTGCAAAATAGTATAGAAAAGGATAGAATTTTGAGAAAGGATAGCAGGATAAAGAGTAATAAAGGAAGTTAGAAGTGAAGAAAAACTAATCCATAAACTAATAAGAATTGAAAACAGAATGAAAGAGTCCAATACGTATATCCTGTTATATTTTATTATTTAATTTTTAATTTTATTATTTAATTATATTATTATTAAATAAATAATTATTTTAAAAATACTATTCCTCTACAAACCTATTTTGATTTAGATTTTGATGAATTAAAGCATTGAAATGCAAAAAAATGGTGGATAGTTTGAGAGCCACTTCAAATTCTCTCTACAGTTAAGGGAAAAAGCGCCACAAAGTGGAGGCGTAAGTCCGTGGAGATATCCGTAAGAAAAAAGAGCACATAAAAGGAAGGAACGTCCAAAAAACTTGGTCGTTAATTTAAATAGACTTGAAATTGCATTTAAATTTTTTCTCATTATTGTCATTTAGCTGGAGTCAAAAAACATGAATCAAAAATTACTTTTCAAGCAAACAATGCAAGAACTGATGCTAGGTTAATTTTTTTCTCAATTTTCGAAAAATTTAATATTTCTTGCGTAACTTTGTATTAAGAAATTTCTTTGAAGGATAAAATTTGAAAAGCTTAAAAGAAACGTCACCCAAATTTTCATTTGCAAATATCTTTTAAAATATTGAAAATTTTGCTAAATTCTTTAGCGCCCATATTTCTAGCCTCAAATACTACAAAATAACCAGAAATAAAGAAATTCCATGACTTGAAGTTTAGATTTGAAATAGAACGCTTCATTGATGAATCGTGTCTGATCTAAATTGACCTTTTCTACTAACTCTAGAAAGTACATCTTTCAGTGTTGACTTTAATAGTCAAACAAACTAATTTTTTAACGAATGTTGCACCATATACAGAAGCGGTTTCGTATTTTTATTTGTTTGCCAGATTATTTATTTTTTACCCCTAAAATACCTGTAAACAATAAAATATTTTTATCTGCCTAGTGAATGTTTTTTTAAGCAGAATATTGATTGACTTATCACATGAACGCATGAGTTCTACTGAATATGAGAAAAATCTTGGCTTAAAAATTCTGATATCGCCTGGAGTGAAACGTTAGGTAGTTAAACATGTATATTTCAACTGTGAATGACAGCTGCCTCGCTAGAGGAAATTGAAATGCACCACTGATTTTATATTTGAAGATAATATTCTAATAATATTTCTTTTATAACATAATTTCAGTTTCTACAAAGTATTGATTGGAATGAAAGAAAAGCACTGTCAGGAAAAAAATGAATCATTAAATAGAAGAATGGGCATCAAATGATAAAATGCGATGGAAAAGGATAGAAGTAGGAACAACTGATATGATTCGAAATCGTAAAGCGTATTATAAAAGGACAGCATATAATATTTTGCGCTTTACTATAAGATAAAAATAAAAAACAATAAAAGAGAATAGAGTGATCGGAAAGTGAAATCTATCAAATTATCAAATCTGTTAGAAACGGATAGAAATCGATAGAATGATTGGAAAATGGAATGAAGGATGAAAAAAAAGGATGAGGAGGAGTGAAGCTAGGGAAGAAAATACACTAAAACCTCCATTTGATGACGGTCTCGGGTATGACCTGCGATGACCGTGAAGCTCTTCCAAGAACTTCTATATCGTAAACAGTCAGGGCCGTATGAACTACTTCCAGTAGGAATACATAATATTAATTAACTGCAGTTTGTACAAATGTAGATTTTCGTTATCATAAAGGATGAACCTTTTTTTAATAATGAAGCCTAATTGATGGAAAGAGAATTTTCTGCGTGTATTTAAACACAAAGGCGAAATAAAATGATGTTGGTATTTCGGTTTTTTGGTCATTTATTTCGTGTTATAAAAAACGACGTTTCGCCCACTTAACGTAGGGCTTCATCAGGTTAATGTAATTTTCCTTGTCTAAATGTTAAATGTAAAATTATAAATAGTAATTTGAAGTTAGAATTGAAAACCGATTCGACATAAAAAGTTTTAGAATAATCTTACCATAGACCTAATGAGCACAACTTTAGTATATAAGTAGTTCAGTTATTATAAGGTAACATTGCCAAAACATATAGAACATTAATTAAATTGTTCATTATAAAATTGTAAAAAAAATTTTTTTCACACATTCAGCAAAAATTAGTGGCTTTAACAACATTTCTGTATACATAGCTCAAATTTTGTATATCTGTTCTTTTGTTAACTGTATTATTGGTTTTTACAATATGAAACATTTGTTTAAAAATTCTCTTCTCATAATTTCTTTCCGTACTTAGTATTTTAATATTATCAAAATCAAATTGATAATCGAAAATGTAAGAATGCCCGACAAGGGCAGTTCTTCTATTGTCGTTTTCACAATCGTTTATGTGCTTCTTCTTTCTGACATTCATAGACGCTAATTAGACTTTTATTATTAAATACATTTTTAAGTTTATGTTCAATTTGTTCTATGCATGAGAGTATAATAATTTTATGAAAATCCACATTCTGTGTAATTGTAATATTACTTGGTTTATAGTTTAGTTTCTCAATTCTCAAGTTAATGAATATGTTTATGAGGATCTTTGGAAAATCAATGTGTAATAATGTATTTTCAATTAAATTGAGATTCTTTATAACGTGTTTTTTTCAGAAAGTAAAATCGTTCTATCCAGAAGACTATTCATGACACTAATTTTATATTTAAATGGTGCATATGAATTAAAATTCATATACCACCCAGACCAAGTTTCTGTTTTATACCAATTAGTCTCCAATCCTCTATCGATTCTTCTGACTGTGATATCGAGGAAGTTGATACTCTTATTAATCTACCTGTCTATTGTAAAATTCAATCTAGGATTGTATTTATTGAATCTCATTTGTATATCTTCTATTTTGTCCCCGGGGGCACAAACAAGTATGTCATCTACATATCGATAAAAGAATGTTATGCGATAAGGGAGATTGGTAAGAATATGACTCTCAGTGTTCTCCATCACTAAATCAGAAACGGCGACTGAGATTGGGTATCATCCCATTGGTACTCCGTAAGTCTGCCGGTAATACGAACCATTAAAAAGACAATAGGCATTTTTTAGAGAAAAATCCAATAATTCTATAAAATTGTCTTTTGATAAGTTAGTATATTCTTTAATCAAACTTAATTTCAATTTAACAATGGCAATGGCCAGACTATGTGGACTACTAGTAAAAAGTGAAGTTACATCTAAAGAAAAAAGTCTATGATTTTCTGGTATGTTACTCAAGAGCATGTCTAACAGGAGTTACGTGACCAAATTAATGCTCGATTTTTAATCTTTATTTTTGGATTGATTTACTCTTTTTGGGAATAAAATATCACTCTGAAACTTTGGGAAATGCAGAAGGAAACAGTAACTTACGTTCGTATACTCGTACATCAATTGGGTGGAAATTGGTGAAAAAAATTTCTTCAAGAAATTAAAACTAGAACAATGTCAGAATTTTTTTTCAAACAACTTGTATCCACAAAAATGAGATATTGAGCTGAAATTTGCGGAAATGACATAAACGGTACTAAGGAGCGTTTTTATGGTCCTAATCATTTTCACTTGAAAGAAAAAATTTAATGAAAAACTAAATTTGAAGAATTACCGACCGCGTTGTAGAAACCGCGAACAGCATTCCATTCTCGCAACCGAGTTCTTTTGCACTTAGGATCGATTAAAATCCTCATGTCAACCCAAGACCTGTCACTTACTGGCATTGTGAACTTTTTTATGCAGGCCGTCGCACTGTCGGTTATTCCCCAAATTTAGTTTTTCATTAAATTTTTTTTTTCAGCTGCAAATAATTGGGACCATAAAAACGTTCCTTATTGCCGTTCATTTCATTTCCGAAACTTTCAACTGAAAATCTCATTTTGTGTGGATCCGTGAGGATCCGTTAAGTAAAGAACAGAGAACGCATTTTATATATTGCTTTAGATGTAAAGAATGTGAAAGTCTTCACATCAGCCAAACAGAAAGACCTATTAATGTCAGAAAGGAGGAGCACATAAACGACTGTAAAAAGGACAATAGAAGAACTGCCCTTATCGACCATTCTCACCTTTTAGATCATCAATTTGATTTTGATAATATTAAAATACGAAGTACGGAAAAAAATTATGAAAAGAGAATTTTTAAAGAGATTTTTCATATTGTAAAAACCAATGATACAGTTAACAAAAGAACAGACATACAAAATTTGAGCTATGCACACAGAAATGTAATTAAAGCCACTAATTTTTGCTGAATGTGTAAAAATAATGACGTCGTTCGAATCTGTCCATTCCATCTGAACTAACCTTGATGTCTGTGTTCCGTGAAACCTTGTCTATAGACGGGCCGTGTATATAGCTGTAGCATTGGCAAACTTATCAAGTCACACATTATACCGATGGCAATGCTATGTTTAACATGTGTTGGTCCACCATAATTATTATATTTAAATTAAAAACTGCCTTGCTATGGGCGTGAGTAAAAAAGAAATACTTATAATTCACCAAAAAAAAAAATCTTTTACAATTTTATAACGAGCAATTTGATTAATGTTCTACAGGTATATGTTTTGGCAATGTTACCTTATAATAAGTGAACTATTCATATACGTTGAATTCATTACGCATATGGTCCGATTATTCTATAACTTTCTGTATCGAATGGGTTTTTAATTCTAGCTTTAAATAACTATTTATTATTTTACATTTAACATTTAGAAATGGAATATTACATTAACCTGATGAGGCCCTACGTTAGGTGGACGAAAAGTCGTATTTTACAACACGAAATACATTATCAAAAAACCGAAAAACCAACATCACTTTATCACTACAATCTTGATCGAAAACCATAACATTAACTTATACATAAAGGCGAAATATGCACGCGAGTGTTCGAACTTCCCGCTTTGTGGCTACGAAATAAAATATATATACACTGGCTTATGCGGATGATATAGTGATTTTGGCGGAGAATGAGGAAAGAATTGCGGGTTTAATTACGAGGTTAGAGAACGAATTAAATATCTGGGTTTTATCATGGAAGCGAATGGGGAACATGGAGCGCATATTAGGGGGAGACTAGAAAACTCCGGATTATATGGTAAGAGAAGAGGCTCAAAAGGATATGTTTAGAATAAGGGCAGGAAAGAGGGCTTGAAAATTCGAGGAGATAAGGGAGGGAAAGGAAGAGGAGTTAGCGAAAAAGTGTTATAAAGAGGTGGAAGAGAGAGGAAAGGGGGCGGTTGTTAACACGATCGGAAGAAGAAAGAAGAGAGTGTTTTAGAGATCGAGGGATAGAAGACGAAGGAAATACAGACTATGAGAGATTGTAAACAAAATATAGAGAAAGACAGGTGATAGATACACAGGGGTGGATGGGGAAATTAAGATACAATGAATGGTATAAGCTGATAAAAGGAGAAGGATTGCCAAAATATCTGGAAACAGGACGGGGGGAAAAGAGATATACAAGAATAACTAGATGAAGACTGGGAAATGAAGTAAGAGAAGCAATGTATCGGAAGAAGGATGGGAAGAGAAAATGTAGAGTATGTGAATGGGTAAAGGAGACATGGAAGCATGTTTGCTATGGCTGTATGAGAAGGAAGGAGGAGAAGAGAAGATGGCAAGAAAATTTGAAGAAAATATCAGGGAAGGAAGGACTGGAAGAAGACAGAATGCAGGAGGTAGAATACGCTAGAGGAGTGAAAGAAGGAGAATAGTAACTCACATAGAAGCATGAGGGTAGTAAAAATTTCATAGTAAGATCAAGTAAAATTAGTAGAATGAGATGCGGCTGCGCTTTTATCTCTCTCTCTTCTTATATCTCTCTCTCCCTCTCTCCCAAGCTTACTTGCTTTTACGGTCAATCGAATAGATGAATGGACTGCAAGTGATCAGATGAGATGGAAAAGGATAGAAGTACGAAAAATCAATTTGATTCAAAATTGTAAAACGTGTGAGAGAAGGACAGAATTAATTGAAAGATGAATCGGATTAACATGATAATAAGAGACACAAATGTTCTGGAGAATAATAGGGTTAAATTTGTTGAAAAGGAAAGAATTGCTTGAAAGCCAAAAGGGATGCACATTGCTAATATGCTGTGCTTCATTACGAGATAAACATTTAAAACTATAAAAGAAAATAGAATTGTTAGAAAGTTAAATCTGTAAAAACTGGCTGGAAATGGATACAAATAGATAGAATAATTGGAAAATAGATTACGATAAAGAGTAATAGAATAGGATAGATGAAGGCAGGATTGTCGGAAAATAAACAGAATGAAATAGTACGAAAATTTAATCATACCATATTTTTATCACGTAATTATTCTCAAAATATGGTCCCTTTGCAAGCCTTTCTTGATTTGAATTTTGATAAATAAAGTGTTAAATTGCAAAAAAATGGTGGATAGTTTGAGTGACACGTTAAATCCTCTCTGCAGTAAGAAAATAAAATGCGCCATAAAGTGAAGGCGTAAATCCGTGGAGACATCCGTAAAAAAGAGCTCATGAAAGGAAGGGAGAGCCAACAGTGGTACCACTATAATATCGGTTTTCCCCGTCATCTTAACGCGCGCCCCAGAGATATTAAGACAGCTTGGCAGGAGTTTGTAAAGGAAGTTGCCATGGACTAAGGATGCGGATCTATTGAAGAACGAAGGTTCAGGATGTTTCTGGAAAAGCGAAAGCTTGGGGGGTTCAGGGGTAATCCCGCTTGAGTGAATCCATACTCTGTGCTCAAGAGGAGGTCCGACGCCATCCTGAAGCGTCAACTGCAGCGTCGACTTTGTACATTAAAAAATCCTAATGCTCTACTGATCACCGTTGAAGGAACTCGTTTGGAAAATAAATTCACTCTAGTGTGAAAAATAAGAGATCTACAGTATTCTCCAACAATATTTGATCAACTGTTTTTCATCAGTTGCAAAAGTTCTTTTGATTTTTTAATAGAGGAGACCGGGACAAAGTTGTCCGCTGAGAAAAAGTTGTTTGTGCAAATAACACCACTATTCCTTAACCTTTTTCAATTCCTTTTTGCATTAAATATTCTATCATATTAGAGACATCATACTATAAATATAAATCTTGAAAATTTAGTCAAGATTCAAGGAGGAATAAAGTTAATTAGGGAAAATGCTTTCGAGAATATGGGTAGCATTTAAGCTCGAACAGAGCGCTCATCAAGCATTTAAGAGAATTTAAAGCATTTATTGCTTAGACAAATATATATATATATATAATGATTATTATATTATTATTATATTATATTATATATAATGATTAATACAAGTATTTATCTCGAACACAGTCTTAAGTGCTTTTACATGTATGACTTTAATGCGTTTTTTTAAAGCTAAATTCAAACAGCCACCTCAATTTTCAGAGAATTCTAATGGTTCTCAAGAGAATCACAGGAAAAACAAAGAAAGAACACGAAAAATTAGAGATTTGCGGAAACCGTGATATTAAAAAAAATAATTATAATTCCACACAAACGACAGGTGATTTTTTTCATTCTTAAATGTTGAAGAAAACTAAACAAATTTATTCATTATGGCATTTATCGTTCTTGAAATATAGTGAAAATGAGAACGGGGTAAAATATCAACAACAAAAAAATACTTTTTTTGCCTCTGAAAGGCAAAGATAGATAAAAATTACAATAGCATAAAATTTGGTGTGTAGAGACCTTTTGTCACTAAAACACTTTTCAGAACGAGTGCCAAAAAATTTTGTTTTTAAAAAGAAATTGTGGAAATTTTTTTTAAATGCTGTATTTATCGAACTAATTAAGATATTTAACTCTTTATGGATTCTGGTTAGAGATTTCTCACTCTTTCAAAATCCGCGGCAAAATTTGTAATAAATCGAAAATCAACAAAATGACGGCGATTTTTCTAAAAACAAAAATCCTCATTTTCTCCAAAAAATACACTGCGTCTCGCTATTTTGCAAGAAAATTTTGTTTGTTATTCAGACAAAAATTCTCAAAAAATTTAAAAAAATGAGATTACAAAGATTAACATTTTTATGTCCAATGATATTATCACCAAAAAATCGCGAAAAACGATGCCTTACTCGTATTTAAAGAGACGGAAACCAGAAATAGCAATTTTTCGAAAAAAATGCATTTATGTGCATTTGTTTCGAAAACGGTGGGAAATTACGGAAAGTGCTAGATGAACTTTTTGAAGATCTTTTAAAGAGAAACAACGTTGTTGTGTAAACTTCTTTCGTATCTCGCGTTTTATTTTTTTTTTTGTTGAGAAAATTAGCATTCTTGATTTTCAGATTAATCGCCGCCATTTTGTTAATTTTAATTTTTTTTTTCAATTTTCCGACAGTTGTTGAAAGAGTGTAAAGTCTCTCACCAAGTTCCAAAAAGAAAAGTTAAATATCTTAATTATTTGAAAAAATACAGATGAATTGCCTCCATTTTGTTAATTTTCGAAATTTTAGAAATTTTTCGTCAGATTTTGAAAGGGTGTGAAATCTCTCATCAGATTCTAAGAAAAAGTTGAATATCTTAATTCTAATTAGTAATTTCTAATTATTTCTAATTAATCGACTAATTGGTGATAACTAATTAGTCGGAGAAATACAGCATTCCGAAAAAATTTTCCCCAATCAGTTCGAACGGCATAAATATTCCGAAAAAGCATAATACCGAGTGTGAAAAAACACCGAAAATATAATTACTGAAATAGAATATTTCCGGAAAAATGAAATTTTCCGGAATTTTAAGTTACCGAAGACAAATAAAAGTACCAAAAATGTTTACGAATGAAATTGAAATATTTCGAAAGTGAAAATTAACGAACTATAAAAATTCAGAAAATTAAAATTGCCGAAATTATTAAATTCCCCAAATTGTATCAATTTCGAAATTTTGAAACCCAAATTTTCAAACTGCCGAAATTTCAAATTCCAGAAATAAGAATTGTCGAAAAAATAAAATTCCAGTATTTGATATATTTTAGAATAATATTTTATTTTAGATTATGTCGTTTCAATTATTTTTCAAAAACAAATTTTGAACAAATTTGAAATGTAATGCCCTATCATTTCAAAAAAAGGCATTCCAAAACGAAGAAAATCAGTGATTGTTTTTTCAAAACAGTTAACTTTTTTGATATCAATGTTTCCGTTTTTTGTAATGATCTCGAGAACTGTTAAGACTATCGGAAAATTGAGGTGGTCGTTGTAATTAGCGTTAAAAGACGCATCGAAATCACGCCTTACATATTTGAAAAGAAATTATCTATATTTTTTGGGAAAATAATTGAAAAATCATAAAAACATTAAGTTTTAAATATCATTCAAAGAAGAGCTCGTGGAAACAAATGGAGGCCAGAATTGAATTCAGCGCAAAAAATTACTTCGGAAATGATGTATCTCATTCCACCGATATGTACATAGGTGACATTTTATTGATCAGTGTAATTTGAGGCGATACATTTTGCCGCGAAATTTAAATAATCTAATTATCGTTTGAGTATTTTTCAAATAAATTTGACTATGTGAGCGATTACCATTTGAAATAAAACGTGAAATTTGAACAGGATTATTGCTTTGAAAGTTAATAAAAATACAAGACACAATTTAACAGCTGAAAATGGATGAAATATTTCCAATACTGGGCTAGTTATAGATTCCAAACAACTTTTTCGGCAAACTGATCTGAAACGAAATCGAAACCTGTCTGTATATACGATTCAAATTTAACCGTGAAATTTCATCAATGTGAAATCGTTTCAATCTGCGTACTGTCGACGAGGAAAAGATTCCATGAAGAAACTCGTCAGCCCGTCTTTAATATCGTCAGTGCCAAAACCTGTCACCACGAAACATGAAATTGAAAATGGAAAGAAAGGTTCACTCAGTATATTTACTTTTCCACCAATTCTTCCTCTAAAGGAATTCCATTTCTCTTTTTAAAATATCACGTAATTTATTCTCAAAATAACGCGAATTTCTTCTTTAATCCAATTTCTTTTAACTAAAACCTAACTAATATAAAAGTTAATTTTTTTGTTTTCTTTTGAAATTTATTCTCTCCCTTTTACGGGTTTGAGGGCCACCGTTCTCTCTACATTCTCTCACAATCACTAATACTACCTTAAACTACCTTAAAATTTGCTTAAAAAATATCGTTTGAGCTCAAAAATTACTCCAAGTGCTTGTTGCGCACGAGTGAGCTACAGGGGCTTCCATTTCCTCTTACGATTTCCGTTATGAGTGAGTGAGTTTAATCTTTCTTCAAGATCTTTTTACAGGATTACCCTTCTGATCTTCACCTACTACATGCCCCTTGCCTTTTCTCCTCTCTTCTAGCCTCATCATCCAGGCAGATGAAAGAATAAGAAAGAGAATAAATAAAATGGAATTAGGTAATGAAATATGCTTTGAGCACCTTCCGGTGTTAGCGACACGATGGGTGGAGGACAAGTTGAGAGAACTAAGGGAAAGAATGGAGAACGAGGAGGTCGGGGGCTCGGAAGGGGAAAGATGCAAACACGTGCCTTCAAAAAATTGAAGGAACTAACAGAGAGTAAAAAAGAAGAGGTAGGCCAAGAGGAGAGGGGGATGGAATGAAGAGGGGATGGTGGGAGGCAGAATGTAAGGAGAGTGAAGAAAGAATGAAGGAATGTGTAGAAAAGTGGGAAAGGCGAGATGGGGAAACAGAGTAATAAAAGGGGAAAGAAAGAACACGAGAAACTGTTGAACGAGAAAGGGTAGTTGGAGGTGAGTAGGTATATTGATGAGGTGGAAAAAGCGATAAGGTAAAAGGAAGGAATGAAAGGTGATTAATAGGGAAAGAGGAGGAAGGAAGGACATTAACGAGGAAATCGAGATGGGTGAGTGCACGTGTGTGGTGTATGAAAAAGGAGGTTTAAGGACGATTAGAAGTTGTGGATGTTTAATGCTTTAGTGTGGTCAGTACTAAGCTACGGAGTGGAAAGCTGAGGATAAAAGAAGCACAAGAGAGTGGAAAGTTTGCAGGAGAGATTTCTTAGATGGGTAATGGGTGTAAGCTGGAGCTGCTTAGGATATAACAACACATGTCGAGGGAAGAACTAGGTAGAGGAAAAATAATGATTAGGCAAATGGAGAGAGCATGGAACTTTGAAGAGAAGTTGAGGAGCGGGGAAGGAAGTGAGATAGCTGAAACATGACTATAGGAAATAATGAACGAAGAGACGAGGAGTAACAAGAAAATATCAAGGTGGGAAAAAAAGACAATAGAGGAGGATAGAATGCGGTATAAGGACAGACGTTAGAGTTTGGCAAGGAATCTCAATGAATGGATAGTTAAGGAGGAAGTAGAGAGATGGAAAAAAAATTATGAAATCAAGGTATGTCAGATACTATGGGTTAGTGAAGACAGAACACTGAAAATTTTTTGGTCTAGCTGCCGCATTAGCGCTAGTAGAGCAGCGCCACTGAAAGTTTGGTGCAGGTGCTACTCGATGTTGGGTGCACAGTGATCCCGCGTGTTAGAGCAGCGCTGCCACAAAGAGAGAATACCGTGCTTATGTGGCAAAGCTGCTCTACCAACTTGAGAGAAAAAGCACACCAAACTGATGGACGAGCAGCGCTCTACGCGTTTGGTGTTGCAACTGTATCGCGTGGTAGATCAGCTTGCCCAAAATTTTTTCAGTGTAGAAGAACTAGAATACTTGCGAAAGGTAAAAAAGGAGAGTAAGTGAGACAACGTCATGAAAAATCAGTTTTTCCATATTTCATAATATTCATTATATAATTTCATTGACTTGAAACCATTTCCTTAAAGAGTCGAAATTACTAAATACTAAATAGAGCAATTTTATGGTGGTACTAAATGAAAAGTGTTTCATTAAAAGGGTCAAGTCAGATAATCGGTCGATCGACTGAAAACATGTTTGGTCATTCTTATGAAAAGAAGCTAATGACATGAACGATATCAACGGAGAAAATAGGCATAAAATCGATGGGTATAATTACGATCGCAAGCTCGAATAATGCATATAAATGCAAATCATCAGGATCCTCCGTATGCTGACAACAGTGAATACATATATCGTGTACGGTTTATGCAACGTGAATGTACCCGATATTGCGCCGAGGCAAACATGAATCCAAACCCTCCAACGATCCAAATACGATAAAAATCAACTCTTCAGAGCTAAAACTCAATAAAATTCCTTCCATAAATATGTATTGTGTTGTGTTTTGGCGTCCGAAATAGATAAAAAAATATTTTAACAAATAAGTCTGAATTCGAATTAACAAGTGTTACTTAACTTTTCTTGAATATATAACAATTTTGGATGTGTGTTGTGAGATTAAAACTGAAAGGACTTGAAATTTTTAAATTTAGATCCAAATTTTGTTTAAAAATCGAACTTAGTGATATAAATACCTACTATTAATTTTTTCTTCTATTCTAGTACTTTGCTTGAAATGAACTTAAATTCCAATATTTTGTTTCGCAAATTAAGTAAATATAAAATATAACTGAATTTGTTTGAAAATGAAACTATTATTTTATGAAAATTTGGAAATAATCAAATGTGCTTCAGATCAGCATTTAAGTCGCTTAATTTTAAATACTCTTGGAGAAAAAATAAAGTAAATTTAGGCCACACGAGCTGTTTGCTAATTTGATAGCTCTCATGTTTAACCGTGTTTAAATTTTCCCAATTGTAATTCTTTTTAAGTTTATTTATCGACAATTTTAGTTTTGTTAGTTGCACTTAAAAAGTTGCCGTAATTGAATTTCCGAAATTACGTTTTGAATCATGCACTCTATCACATCTTTAGAATATACAAAACTACAAAATGAAATTTAAAAAAAAACATTAAAGCAAATTGTACATCTCATAATTTTTGAAGAGCAAAAACTGACTGTTTTTAAGAAGGGCTCAGGCGATGATTTTAAATTTGGTCTGAAAACTCTTATGGGATGCCAGGGAACTATAATCGACCAGAAAATGTCATATGCAGGCACTCTTTAATTAAATCTAGTTTAGCCTCACTGCGGGAAATGTAATGATCTTGTTTCTTCTTCAACTTCCAGTGTCCACAAAATGAAGTTTTTTGAAAATCTAAATGGTATCTTCGTATCATCTCTTCAGATAATACAATGAAAATTGAGAATTTTCATTTTTTAGAGAACAGGATAATAAATCATACCAAATATTTAATTTGTAACAGCAATGTCAAGGGGGATGAAGAAGGAGAAATAACGTTCACAGGTAAAGGGAACTACGTAATAGATTAAATTCTGGCAGAAGAAAGAATAAGGAAGCTGATGGTTAGAATAGAAATAGGCGATAAGATAGGCTCCGAGTAGTTTCCGGTGATAGCGGCATTAAGATGTAGAGGACAAAACTGCGGTAGGGAAAAAACAGGAAAGTGGGGGGAAAGAAGACTGAAAATAGACAGTTAAAGGAAAGATAGGTTAAGAAAATTCAGAGAAAAAATGGAAAACAAGAAGGTAGAGAGTAGAGAAGCGGAAGGAGAAGATACATTGTTAGAAGAACTCAAAAAAGTGATTAATAAGGTCAGAGAGGAGGTGAGATCGAAAGGAGATAGAGAGAGGGTAGGAGAGGTTGGTGAGACGATGAATGCAGGGTAAGTGTAAGAAAATAAAGGAAAGTGGAAATGGAGAAACGGGAACTCAACAGGAGAATGGAAATGGGAAGTGATAAGCAGGGAAAGAGGATGAAGAAAAGGCATAAATGATGAAATCGGAATGGACAGCTGGACAGAGTATTTCAAGAGACTGCTAGGGGGCGGGAAAAATAGGGTAAAGGGTGAAGCAAAAAAGACGTTAGGGGGGGGGGCAAGGACAGCGGAAACGAGATTAGCAAGGGAGAGGTGAATCAGGAAATTGCCAGGCTGAAAAGAAACAAGGCGGCAGGTGAGGATGGCTTGGAGAATGAAGCACTGATATATAATGAAAAAGGGGTGGAAGCAGAGATATGGAGGATTTGCCGTAAGGTTTCGAGAGGTGAAGGCTGGCCAGAGGAATGGAAAACAGGGCTATTGAACTCATGCGGGAGTAATAAGGAAGAGACTGGAAAGACATGTAAAGTAAAACTAGTTGTACCGTTTATGAATTTTAAAGCAGCATATGACTTCGAGCACAGGAGGGTGCTATGGAAGGCCATGAAAGAGAGAGAAGTAGATCAAAGTCAGATAGAGAGGATAAAAGAAATATTTTTGAAGACTAAGATAAAGGTGAAGATAGAAGAAAAGGAAGGGGAGCAATTCTAGATGAGGGATAAAGTTGATTATCAGAGCGTTGAAAGAGTATGTGAAAAAAAAGATTTAAGGTTAAATGTGAGTAAGACTGAGATGATGTGTTTCAAAAATACAAAGTGTACAGTAAAATACGAATGGAAGATAAATAACGAGGTGGTGGAGCTGGTGGAGGGGTTCTGCTACCTAGGATTTTCGTTCGAAGCAGGAGGAGGAAGCGAGCAGCAGATGAGGAAGAGATTGGAATGTGCGAGTAAAGTAATGGGACAAGTATGGGGTTTAGGAAAGAAAAGGTTTAATGGCGATCGGGCGATGTTTTTATGGATGTTGGACGTGCAAGTGTAGTCAGTGTTAAGTTATGGAG
>JAUMHM010000089.1:4631651-4663464 GCA_032362435.1 Melikaiella ostensackeni | reverse complement strand
AAAGAAAAGGTTTAATGGCGATCGGGCTATGTTTTTATGGATGTTGGACGTGCAAGTGTAGTCAGTGTTAAGTTATGGAGTTGAAATTTGAGAATGAAAGGAGCATATGAGTGTGGAAAATCTGCATGAGAGATTTCTGAGACGGATCATAGGGTTGAGTTGGAACTGCTCAGGTTATATGCTAAAGGAAGGAATAGGATGAGATAAAATGGTGGTCAGGCAGCTGAAAATATCCTGGAATCTCGAAGCGAATCTGAGGAGGGGGGAGTGAAACAAGGTTGCACAAGCGTGTGCCCGGCAGTTTATGAACAAGGAGAGGAGGAGTAACGTGGGACGTTCGAAATGGGAGGAAGAGAGATACGAAAGGAGGTTTGAATGTTGAATGCGAGTGAGGGGTAGAGAATGGCAGGGAGTAGGGGAAGATATGATGGCAGGGCAAGGAGAGGAAAGATGGGAGTGAATCTCGGAGTCAAGGTACAACAGCTGGTATAGATGGTTAAGAGTAAGGGGGAGCCGGAATACCTCAAAAAGATTAAAGAGAAGATCAAATGGAATAGAATGGTGAGATTCAGAATGGGAAAGGGGGTAAGAGCATGCATGTATTGGATGAATGAAAAGAAGAATCCTTGTTGGTATAACCAGGAGTCATGGTGGCATGTGTTAGAGAGGTGTACAGGTGACGAAATTGGAGGGGAGAGTATGGCAGAAAGAATAAAATGTATTTTGAATGGGAATGGTCAGAGTGAGGAATGAACGAAGAAGGTGGAAGCGTTGAGAAGAAGAGAGATGGTTGTACGGGGTAGAAAAAAGCCAAAATTTGGCTCCTAAAGAAGTGAAAGAAAGAAATTTAAATTTCACACTGAAAGAATGTTCATTTACAATTATTTTAATTTTGAATAGGTATGGGTATTCACGAGAACGAAATTCATTTTTTCTAAAATGCCATTCGCTATCCAGAAGGGAAATCTTCATTTTTTGCTTTCCATTAGTCTCCAGAGACAAAATCCAACTGAGTCGGAAATCAAGCCCGCAGGAAAATTAATGAAGCTTTTTGCTCAAGTCAAAGACAACGGAACGACGTGAAGCCATAAAGGATGACGTATTAATTATAGATTGCGGGACACGGTAAAACAGAGCAGGGTCCATATTTACCTTAAGGGAAAAAGAAGTGGTTTTAGATGAAAAACAAATGCTTAAGAAGTAATTCGGTCAACCACGTTTCAAAGTGACATTGCATTTTTCCGGAATAGTTAGGAAAAGGGAGTTTCATGAAGTTCTCTTTAGACATTTGGACAACCTATCCTCGTTCTCGTTTCGTTATCACCTCGGTTTCCTATTGGTTGCATGCCAAGTGCTTTTTCAACGACAAAGAAATTGTTACACGTCACTTTATTTTGGAGTTTTATGTTTTCAATATTATATATGCTGAGGAATTAGAAATCAATATAGCAAGCTTTTTATCAAAATTTTTGAGAAATTCCTACCATCTTCCTCGAAAAATGATTTGAAAAATTATGAAAAAGATACAGAAAATGAAAAATATTTTTTATATACTTTTAAACATTGAAGAAATATTATAGAAAACTTTTTTATTTTGCTTATAGGAACAAAACTCGTCAACTGAATTCTAGAATTAATCCCGTTTCTAAATTATGCGGGCCCTGTTACACTTTGACCTTTGCGAACAATATTTTTCACGAATTTCCATAATTTCATTGCTCACACCATGTCTTCTATTTTTAGAGTGTTGGACTTTTAGGATATACGTAAAATTATTTATGCATCTGTAAGTTTAAAATATTGGAAATTTGTTCATAAATTAGGGAAAATGTAGGTACTTATTGATACAAATCTGGAGATTTAAAATGAGAAATAATTTTAATTCGAAAACATTAGTTCTACACATTAAAATCAAAACATGTTCAAATACGTAGGTTAAACTCTAGAGACATATTTGAATAACGATACTAAACTTCATAATACTGAACTGTACAATCGTATGTGAAAAAAATTCTTTTATTTGAACTCTCGATACTGAATTTTCAACGTTAACCTTTACACATATGATTTTGAAAGAGTCAAAAAATTAAGTTATTGAATTTTCCACCTCAAACATGAATTTGTAGATTCTAATTGTCTTCTTTATTTATAATGCGTCCCCTTAGGGTTTTCATAGCCTCCGCTTCTTAATATCTTTACTACATCCTTTTTACATCGCTTATTACCTAAATATCTTAATATCTAATCTAACTTTTTCACTAATTTGATACATATAATTTTTAATTCTCAAAAAAATTAGCATGTCGGAGCGAATGAGCATCTATGTGACTTTTGCTCCCTTTTCTCTTGCTTTTCTTCCCACTCATGCTTTCCATCCTCTTTCCCCCAAACTCCCTCATTCTTCTTTAACTCCTCTAGCTTTTTCTACCTGCTTTATCCTTTCTTCTCCCTGCCTTTCTCTATCTCTTTTTCTCAATTTCTCATAACCTATCTTTCCTTCTTCTCCTATCCCAAGATCTCTGAAACACTCTTCTTACTTCTTGACATTCCGTTGACTCTACGGCCTTTTTTTCCTCTTTCTCGTTAACTGCTCTCCATTTTCCTTCCGTAGTTTCTCATTAAATTTCCACGCCATCTTTCCTGCCGTATTCCTTAATTCATTCAGTTGAGTCTTCAGCGAATCATTTTTGTCAAATTACTTAAAATTTTGACGTCACACACCCACCCTTCTGGAACCCTAAAAATGCCCCAACAAACTGAAATTGACAATTTTACGCAAAATTGACACATATGAGTTCTGTTTTTCCCTTTGTGCCATAATTTTTTTTTATTTGACAAGTGAAATGTTTTTAAGTATTTTTGAAACTAGTTTTCAATTGTTTGAACAATTTAAGTTTGTTCAAATTTTTTCCACTAACTCACTGAACGGCACTTTTTTACGTTTCATCAGACAATTATTTATGTTGAAGAAGACTGATCTTGGTTTTAAGCATTTACCAATTTTTTTAGCAATGCGGTAATTTGTTATTGCTGAGAGCAACATTTTTTGCTGAAACCATTATCCAATTTTCAAAAATATGTATTAATGATTAATTGCGTTTCCATTAAAGTGTACAAATAATCTTTGATAAATTGTTTGAACAATTGATTAACGGTTTCTCCAAAAAATGTTGCTTTTATCAACGACAAACTACTGCAATAATTACAGAAAAAGATAAATTTTAAACAGCCATTTCAGAACAAAAGTGTTTCAAAAAAAAAAAAAGTTATCTGAACAAGAACGAATTTGTTATAGAATGAGGTAGTGAAATTTGAATGACATAAATATATGATAATAAGCAACAAAGTTAACCAAAATGAAAAAAAAGCTAGAGTTTTCTGCTTCTTTTCAAGAAAAAGTTAGAAGTAAGTAATAATTAATTATTTGAACAATTGGTGAATGCTTGACAAAAATACCAGTCTTCCTGATAATGACTCATTGTCCAATATAAAACAAAAAAAGGACCTTTCAATAAGTTAGTAGGGCCAAAAATTATTTGAGCAAATAAAAATTGTTTAAGCAATTGTAAATCAGTTAGATATGCTTAAAAACATTCCACTTGTCAGAAAAAATAATATATGGCAAAAAAGAGAAGAACAGAGCTCACACGTGTCAATTTTGCGCAAAATTGTCGATCTCCTTTTAGGGGGGAATTTTGTGGGCTCCATTAGGGGGTCGGGGTATTGAAATTGAAAGTAATTGAGCGAAAATTATTCATTGGAGACTCCTCAATAAATTGCGTCAATCTCACGCAAGCTGGATTCAAGCCCAGAAATGTGAATCTCATTTTTCCGCTAACAAAAATATTTCCATGTTGATCTTATGCGATTTTCCGGGCATTTGCGGCACGTCTCAATATTAACCGATTTGGCTCAAGTTTAGATGTGATTTTTTTAGGAAACCTCACAAAATGGGGGAGGGGGGGGGGTGAAATGCCCTCTATTTGAAAAACAAAAATTTCAATAGGTACGATTTTGGACCACCCCAGTGTAGACTTATGTAGAGATTTAAATATGTCGAGTTTTGGCGTGGAGACTAATTTAAAAAGTTTGATGTGCAGAACTCGAAATGTATATTTTAATGTTTGGAATGAAATTTTTAAAGTTGAGCGTGTAGAGCTAAATGAGTAGACTTCAGCATATTTCTAAAATTGCTGCTCAGCCTCAAAGTGAAATTGTATGGAAGTCAAGCTATGAAGCATAACAACCGTGTCACTGGAAAAGATACGCTAAACAATCTTGTTGTAGGTAGCAGATGAAAAATCGATTTCAAAGACATTATATCCGCAGTTACGAAAGTAAACAATGGTAAGACTCCTTGTGTGGATGGTATCACCGCTGAAATGCTTAAGAGCGGTGGCGGATATTTTTTGCGTGGTTAAGCGAATTTAAGAATATGTGTGCTCAGAACGGTGAAGTTCTAAATGATTGAAAAAAGGTGATTATGACCCCACTCTCCAAGGGTAAAAGTGATGAAGGTGACTGTATTAATTATAAGGGGAGGAAAGAGAGTAACTAAGGTAGTATACCGAGGTTAGAACCGAACAAGGTACCCTTGGCTTAATGGTATAATAATAATAATAATAATAAATTATTATTATAAATATTACCACATGAGGTCGATTAGTTTCCTGATCCCATTTTAATTAACGCTCTAGTATGGTGCAGATTATTCATTAGCGAAGCGAGAGATGTGTAGAATATAATACATATTCCAATTGTCTCAAAGCATTGTGGTGTCGCTATTCTCGGCAAAGCATGCACAGAATTATTATTATGTGTTTCCGCAAATACGGGCGCAAGACGATTCCCACATGTACGTGCAAAATGCGGTGCACACAGGACGATAAAATCACTACTGTGGCTAAAAAGTGCAAAAATAAACACGGGAGGTTTGAACATTCAGGTAAGCGGATCCAACCGTATCAGGGATTTTTAGCTAATTGAATTGTTTAGATGCGAAAAGAGAAGTAAATTACTCGATTTAAAAAAACATTTATCTGAAGTGGTTAACATTTGGCTTATTTGCAAGAATTGAATGTTATGTTGAACAATTTTTGTCGCCAAATAATAAATATCTCTTTAATCCTTTTCTATATTATAGAAATTAAAAACGATAATTATTTCAGAATTTGAGTTTTGATATATTTACAATTCTTTAAGAAAGAACTTATTTTGCTAAGGATTTTTAATCATAGGGTAGGTTATACGAACAAAGCTAATTAAGAGTTTATATATGAAGCCCTATCGAGGATCAGAATGCCAGAAGCTCCTTTGGAATACGACTGAGATATCCTAATGAACGGGCGGAACTGCGAATATGCTGAATTGTAATTACTGTTGGTAAAAAGAATTTAAAATTTGGGATTCATTTATCTGAAAGAAATTATCGTATAAGTAATTTTCTTTTGTCTTTGATGAAGGAATCAAGTTGTAATCAAAAGTTTTGTTAGTAATGAGGTAGGCTACACCGAAGGAAATTTTACTACGTACTAGATTCTTCACCATTCCTACAACAATTTCCAATATTCCATGGACAGGGTGTAGCGTAAAATACAAATTTCAGAAGACAGAATAGCCTAGGGTCCTATTCTTTTCCTTTTTATATCAAAAGCAACTGTGTAAAATTTGGTTTCGATCAAAAACTAATTTTTTAATCAATTGATTTACTCACTAGATCTCTATGAAATACACCTTTTATGTTGTATTAATTTTTTTCATTGAAACGAACCTTTCTCGAAAAAGAAGTAAAGAAGAAGGTTGAAATATGAATATAGACCGAGTATAAAGTATATACAATAAAATACAACAATATTAAAAAAAAAATACAAAAAAGTGAAAAATTCGTTCAAATAGTAGACCAACGTACCAATTTCCTGTAATTTTTATTGTAATGTATTGTGTGTATTTGTATTCTTCAGTGAAAATAGTTTCAATTCGTCGTACTTATTTGTGAAGGATTTGTCATCAGGGTTAAAAGAAAAATTTTAAGTTTTATTTTTTTTCAATCAATTTTTGTCAAATTTGTAATAAAAAATTAATGTACCCAACAAAAAGTATTAAATAGGGGTTTTAAGGGTCGAAAATGCTGATTTATATTTTTCATAGAGCCCACTAATAAGTAAAATTAGAAATCTTCACTGGTTTTGAAAAAAATCAAAAGTTTTTTTTTACTTTTTTCACCCTTTTTTGAAAAATTATCGCAAGAAGGGTTGTTTTGATACAAAAAATGATTACAAGAGAAATTTACTTCATAGAGATTTACAACTTTTATAAGAACATTCTTTCAACATAAACAATGGTTTTGAAGGAAATCAAGAAAAACGGGGTTCTTGCGAGTTTTCTGGGCAATTTTGGAAAAATTGTTTTAATAAAATTTTGCACAATTACTTTTTCCGTAAAAGCGAAAAGAATAGGACCCCAGTGTCCTTTACTCGTATTTCCTGAAATTTATATTTTACGCTACGTCCCAGCAGCGATTCTTGTTACTTGTTAAAAAAAATATATAGGCATTGATGAAGTAAAATAATGTCTTAGTTTATTTGATAACTTGAGAATTTTAAAAAAATCAAGTTTCACTGAACTATTTGAATGATAGCATTGAGATTATTTTCCTGTCTCTGAAATGATACAAGTTTCTACGGCTTCCTGAATTCACTAGCCTCGTTTGAGCTGCACGTAGTCTCACTGGTTTACAAAGTTAAAAATTCTCAGTGACATCCTGGAGCAGATGCTGTTTCCGTACTGTAGCGCGTGACATTCCCTGAACATTCGTGTATGTAACTTGAATAATAAACATAGAGGTCGTAATTTGATGAATTCCAAGCAAGAATTAAATGAAATTTTTTACCATATCTAAAACGTTTTTCAACTTTTCTAGCTTCTGTAAAACTATTTCGAGAGCATTACGTTGGTCCTAGAAAGGCTTCATTTTTTTCTGAAATGGCGCCCCTGAAAATTGTTTTTTTGCTGTCAAAATATTCCTTGAATTTTCACAGAATTCTAAAATAAAATTTAGGGGTCTCTCATGCTCTTTTTTCATAAAAATTCTTTTTTTCATTTTAATTGCCGTTTTAAATGAATTATTTTATTTTGGAATATATCCATTGTGCTACTCCGACATACAAAAGGCTCAAATGTATGTGTGCCAAAGTAAAAGATTCCGTTGAGAGCGAGAATTCAAATAAAAAGTAAGTAATTTTTTCCGAAAATAGACTTGAAAGACCCTTTCATATTTTTTCTCAATTCCGCCGAAAATCACTAAAAATAAAACAATGGAATTCTTTCAAAATAGAATATTTCACTAACAACGGCAATTAAAATAAAATAAGCAATTTTTTGAAAAAAACGGACTTAAGAAACCCTGAAATATATATTTTTTTAATTACGCTAAAATTCAGGGAACATTTTGGTATCAACAGAAACAATTTGTAGAGGCGCCATTCAAGAAAAAAAATCCTTTTGGACCATCTTAGAGTGCATATATAAAACTATATAATAATGATAATAATAATAATAATAATAATAATAATAATATAAATTATATATCTAAGAACACCTGAAATCTGTTAAGATCCTCTGAAATTTTGGGAAAGCTTGTCAATCTTTTTGATTCCCTTGAAATCTTTGAAATCCCTTAGAATCCGTAGAAATCATTTGATAGTTCACTTCATTTTATTTCATATCCTGGATACCTTGTTAAAATCTTTTGAAATTTTCTAAAATCATACGAAATTTTTAAAAACCCTTAAAATTTTTGAAATTTAGTTATATTCCTTGGAATTTTCTAAAATACCCTGTACTCCTTGAAATCATTTGAAATTCCTTTCAATTAATAAAATCCCTTAAATCTTGTGAAATCCTTAGTAATCCCACGAAAATCGAGTAAAATCCCGTAAATCATCTTGAAATCTATAATATCTTTCAAACTTCTATCGAAAGTGATGGAATCCTCTGATTTGCATAAAATCTAATAATGTCCCTTAAAATCTCTTGATTAATGATATATTTTCTGAAATTCCTTGAAATTTTTTAGAATGCCTTAAAGGCTTTGAAATCCCTCGAAATCTGTGGAAATCTACTGTAATAGGATCAAGAAAGCACCGGAGAAAATGAAACAGATATGGTGAATAGGAAAAAGAAGGTTTAAAAAATATTGGAATAGGCGAATGAGGTGGTTTGATACGCTGTCATGGCCGGCATTAGGTTATGGGGCAGAGAAATGGGGACGGAAGGAGAGGAAGGACAAGAATAGCTAGATGGAAACTGGAAAATGGAGTGAAAGAAGCAATGTATTGGGAGAAGGATGAGAAAAGAAAACGCAAAATATGTGAATGAGTAGAGGAGACATGGGAAAATGTATGGGATGGTTGTATGAGAGGAAAGGAAGAGACGGAAGGACAGCAAGCGAATGGTAAGAAAATTTTAGAAGAGGAGGGACTAGGAGAAGAATGGATGATGGAGGTAGAAAAAGCTAGAGGCGTTGAAGAAGATGAATGAGGGAGTGTGGGAGAGAGAGGATGGAAAGCGTGAGCGGGAAGGAAAGGAGCAGAAAAAGGAAACGGTCACATAGAAGCATGAAGTTAGCTGTAATTGTATAGTAAAATTAAATAGAATAAGATGCGTCTGCGCTTTTTCTCGCTCTCTCTCTCTCTCTCTCTCTCTCTCTCTCTCTCTCTCTCTCTCTCTCGCTTGCTCACTCGTACACTTGAACGCTCAAACACTCGGTTAGTCGTTCGTTCGTTCGCTCCGACACGTTAAACTTTTAAGAATTAGAATTAATGTACCAAATCAGAAAATAAAGGAGAATAAGCGATCTAAAAAAAATGTAATGAAGATCGAAAAGAACGGAAGTTGTGTAAGCCCTAAGGGGACATATTATAAATAAAGAAACTTTGAAACCCTATAAAATCCTCTCAAAACTTCCGAAGTCTCTTGAAATGTTTCACAAAATTCTAAAATCCCTTGAAATATTTTAAAATATTTTGAAATTGTGATTTTTGAGATATCGGATATTTTATTTTAACCAATCAGCGAAGAAGTTGAAAAATACGTTTGAAGGCAGTTTGAGAAAACAGTAGCATTAGTGTCATTTCTTTCAGAATAGTAACAAAATAGTTACATCGTTAAAAAAAGTGTCAAAAAGTGTCAATGATGTGAGTCCGCGGCTTGTATATATTATTTAATTATAATTATAGTCTTATTTGTATTTTCTTTAGTTGTTTCAGAACCCGGAGGTAAGCAAGCGACATGTGGTAAAAGGACGAAGGAAGTCTTGTTTATTTTTGACTCTGTGACCTTGGGAATTATGAGAAGTGAGCAGTTGAAGAAGTTCATAGCCTTTGATAACGAGAAGGTGGTATGGGTTAATTCAGGAAGCAATAAAGTCGCCCAGATGTCGAGCTCTCGTCGCTGAAGATGCTCGTGGACGAGTGCGGAGGTGGGATGGGGTGGTCTGGCAGTGTTCGTGGAGGTTGGTCGACCCCTGGGGGGTGCGGGAATTCAGCCATGAGTTTTGGTGGAAGCGTCCCGTCTCTGCACCCGACAGGGTCGATTAGATCGCTCAGATCTCAACACTCTGCCATGGTAAGCAATCTTCTATTCTAAAAAATTAATTACCATGTTTTCAATCCAAAATAAAAAAACTTTATGGCCATGTACCACTTACCCGATTCCTACCTTACCAATTTTTTTTGTCGCAATAAATCACATCCACAAAAGACGTTCCCCTTTCTCGCGCAGTGCGCGTTTCAAGAAATAAAAGCACAAAAATCGCAGCTGATCCTGTTTCCGAAATATCTCCAAATGAAATTTTTAGTTTCTTTTTAAATTTTATTTAATACAAAGCAAAGATAAGGAAGTAAAGGTGAGGAATAAATTTCACAAAAGCTTCAGCTTTTAAAGAAAACCGGTCCCTAGATTTATACACAACATTTCAAAAGTCTATTTGCCTAGACAAAAACACTGTTCATGAAAAGTGTTTTTTTGGAAATTGCTGGAAATTTACGCAAAGTTTGAAAAATCTATGCAAAATTTTAGGAAACTCATGAATTTTTGAAATTTCCGAGAATGTATGGGAAGCCTTGGAAATTTATGGAAAGTTTAGAAAATTTATCAAAATGTTTGGAAATGGGGGCAAATGTTTAAAAATTGATAGGAATCTTTGGAAATCTTGAAAAATTTTGGGAACTTATGGGAATTCTTCAAAATTGATAGAAGTGTTTGGGAATGTTTGAAAATTTTGGAAGTTGATGGGAATTTATGAAAATGCTTGCAGCTTTTGGAAGTCTGGGAATCTTTTGGAGGGTGATGGAAATTTATGGAACTTTTGAAGCTTTTCAAGTTTTAATCAGGGTTGAGAATTCTTATGACAATTATAAAGTAATGAATGTTGTTTTCCCATCTCAAGGATCAAACTGTAGGAGGCTGGTGCCCTCCTCAGTATACAACACAAACCGATCATAATTCCTTTGATTCTGGCTTTGTTTCCATACTTTCCTTTGTGTGACTGAAGTTTCGTGGGATTGACATTATGAATGGACACACCACCTCATTTTGATTTAGCTGTTCAGTTTGAACATGATATTATACTTATGTAAAACATTTCTCACATCAAGTTGGTGGTTGGGTGTATAGTTCAAATAATGGACAATACAAATAATAACACAGCCCGACAAAATAGTAGGAGTTCCGACGGACTAGACTAGTCAATTCCTATGGATTTGGAGTCGCTGAATTCGAATCCGTAGTCAGAATTCGACCAACAAGTCTTGTTCATTTTCTAAGCTTAAAAAACATCTTTTTCTTCGAAATTTTTAATAATTAAAAACACGTTGAAAAAAACGCGAATTAGTTTTGCAGTGATGACCGTGAATCAGATTTAGCGGCAAAAAATACATAGAAATTGTTTAGTTTGCTCCGCTGGGCGAACCACTTTGCGGCGCGGGAGGGTGCTGTACAGATTTCAAGATCCTCATACCCCGCGGAAAAAAATTGATGCTCCGGCTGGTCAGACTAGTCAATTCTGATGGTTTTTGTCTCGCTAAATTCTCATCCGAGGACAAAATTTGAAAATTAGCTTTTTTTCTAGCCTCAAAAAACATCTTTTTTGTTGATTTTTCGTGATATAAAATATGTCATAAAAAAATACGAGCTTGTTTTGCAATTCTGATCGGCAACAGAGATTCATCAGTTCAAAGTACATAGGAATTGTCTATTTTGGTTCACTGGACTGAAGGCTTTGCGGGAGGGGGGGGGGGGTGGCAGTACAGAGTTCACGACCCTACTCCTTTCACAAAAAAAAAAGTTTTTACGGAGAAAACTAGTCATCTCTTATATCTTTTAAGTTGCTTTCAAGCAGCTGCTTCTGCGAAAAAAGAAAAACTTATCGAGAGGCTATTGCACAGATCCTTTGAGGATAAAAATGTGAGGTATTCCAAATGAAATGATTGATTTGTCCACGTCATTCCCTAATGTCAGTGAAGAAGACTTCTCCTTTCATGTTTTTCTATATTATGTACAGGTGCACAAACTTAAACCAGTCGCAGATATTTGTTTACACGCCCCGGGTAAATTGATTGTCATCTTGCAAAAACTGTTTTTCCGGAGTAATTTTTAAGGTTAGGAAAGAAAAGGGTCCAAATTTGGTAATTCTGTTGCTGAATAAGTATGCAGCAGCCTGAAAAATATAAGAGATGACTAGTCTGTCCGCTGGAACTTTTTTTGTGTCAAAGGAGTAGAATCTTGAACTCTGTTGAGCCTTCTCCCCACCGTTCCGCGTTGTTTTCAGTCCAGTGAACCAAAATAGACAATTTCTATGTACTTTAAACTGCTGAATCTGCATTCTCGGTCAGAATCGCAAAACAAACTCGTACTTTTTTATGACATGTTTTATATCCCAAAAAATCAACAAAAAAAGATGTTTTTTGATGTTAGAAAAAAAACAAGACCAGAAGGTGGAATTATGACGACGGATTCGGAGTCAGTGATTCGAAATCCATAGAGATTGACTAGTCTAGGTTTTGGAAAAGTTTCGGGCAATGAATAGAGACTAGGTGTTTAGAATGCTAGAGATGTACATGATCTTAAGGAGAGGAAATTGTGGGACACAATGCACGTAGGGAAGACAGATATTTTATGTGTACCGGAAACAAAGAAGAAGGGATGTGAGATAAGTAAGATAGAAAATGGGCTCGACCTTGGTCAAGAGTAGATAATAAAACACATAGTAGCCAAGGAGTCGGTCTGATCATGAACGTGAGAGCAAAACAGCATATGGAAAAGTATGAATGTGTACCTCCTAGATTATCATAGCTCGGGACGAAAGTGGGAATCAGAAGGCTATTTATTATAGCATACTACGCTTCAGTCGTTGGTGATAGTAGTAATGTGAACAATACCTTCTGTGACTCGCTAAATGATGTTATGAGTACTTGTGTTCCTGGGCAAAGAATCATTCCACTCGGAGATATGAATAGCTGGATTGGTGTGCAACGCGAACGTACCTACAGGGTACTTGGTCATTTCGGCGACCCAACAACTAACGGCAACAGGGGAAAATTGATTAGCTCATGCTTAGGAAAAGGCTTGTCTATTACGAATAATTGGTTCAGACATAAAATGATCCACATGTATACTTCTTGCAGAGGCGGAAGCCACAGTATGATTGACTTTGTTGTAGCTGATGAGAGACTGAGAGAATTTGAAAGGGATACAAGGGTTATGAGAGGTTCTGAATGCAGAGCAGATCACTACCTCATAGTTTCAAAAATGAATTAATATAATTTCACATGCATCATCACCGTATTAAATATAATTGAAAAACTGAAAATTTGATTTGATGATATTTTGGAAAGAGGATCAGCTGTAATTTTCGTGCTTATATTTTTCGAAACCTAAAATGTATACAAATGGCGTATCGTAGCCAGATATTTTTTCATCTTCATCACACTAATCATTGGTCAAAGCGCTCTGTGCTCGAGTAACGGACAAGTCGCTTTGACTAGGAAAGCATTAAGATAAACTCATGTAGTCATAAATTATTTCTGACCTGTGGATTACAATGGATTGTGGAATCCTTTTTTTTGAGTTTGACAGGCAGTCGATTTATTTTTCAGGTTCCACCCGAGACTCCTAGGCGCTGTTTGCATTGCCATCCGGTTCGCATGTCCACCCCCAACAATTACGTTCAACACCCCGTGCAATATTACACACCTACTCGCACCATGGATGGACAGAATGGCTCCTATATACCCCACCGTAGCTCCTACCATGGTGGTGAGTTATGCTCATTTTTCAATTAACATAAATCTCGACACGCTAACGAGTTGTTTGCTGGATGCATCAGGAATAACGCTAGCTTTGAGCTCCAGTGTGATTTATTCGCGTATGATTATAAGAATTCAAATATCGCACTTAGTGATGAAAATGAGCGAGAGGTTTTTCAAGTTCCTAATTTTAGTACATTTTGAAGGCAAGTATTGAAATGTTAATTTTACAATTTGATATTAAATTGTCAAGGAAAATGATTAGATCAGACGGAATCTATTTTAGTTCATGCAGGCCCCACGGAAGCTGACATGTTCGGAAATGGTTTGTCGATGGAATATGTTGCTATGGAAATCTCAAATCGACTGGGAACATAGATGGCCATGGAAATTTCAAATTCAGGCGAGGGTAAATAAGTGGATTTGCCTTTGTAAAAGCATTTATTTCTCATTTCTTTAGGATGCTGAACCATACAATCTCTTAAATAGCGCTTGTCAGTGGCACGTGGCATTCTTCCCCTTTATCGCATTTTTCCTCCGCATCATTAAGCCCCTTAATTAAGAATATTGCTTTTCTTCGGACGCGGAACGAGCCGTTTGTCTTCCTGGATGTCCAAAATGACTAAACGCGTCCTTTAATACCTTTCGTCATCCCAGTTGGAAAAGTTACATTCAATTATTCAAATTTTTCAGAGATAGCATGCCATAGAGGCCTAGCCCAAAAATTTTCGGAAATAAGATTATTGGCCCGAAAAGTCTTATATATCCTAATGCACAACTTGAGGAAAGGACTTTATCATAATCTAATGTTTTTGTAAGCAGGCCATAAGTGCCTAAATGAATTGAAAAATTCCCTACATTTTCTCGAAACCTAGTAACATTTCCTTATCAAAATTTTTAGGGTTTAATTCAACACTAATTTGTCTCTAGAGTAAGGCCCTTATCACATGCAACTCCTACATTTATTTATATAAAATTACACATAATATATATGTAATTTAGATTGTATAAACTTTTTGGCTTTGAATGCCTCAGCAGTGGAATACGTATTACATTAGATAACGGATTTACCTCACTTCCGCTCGACCACTGCTGATGCTGCGGTATTCTTTACCCTAGAACTCTAAACCACTTTCTGAAAGAAATACGGTTTTAGAGGTGGGTGGAGAAAGTAGCTGACAATTTCTACCCCGTCCACGTTTCCTTGGCGAACCAACCCATGACCGAGATTATCATTATTATTATTACTGTTATTATCTTTCGTGCATCAATTACTCCTTTCTACATCTGTCCAAATTTTTAATCGCAATTAGTTTAATAGCATTTACATTTCAAGCGTTAATGTCTTCAACATTATTGAAAGATTTAATTTGTCTTTCAGAATTCAAAAAAAAGTTAAAACAGAAATTTTTCCCTCCTTAACCTATTTTGTTTTCTAGGATAAAATCCATTTCTATCCCATTCTTGTTCATTCATGATTATTTCCTCATATATTTTTTTAAAGTTATGCTTTTCTATGCTATTATTTTCTAAATTTTGTGTTATCCATCAATGTTCATTTAATTAGTTTTACCCTAAAGCTAAATTTAATTCAAAATTTTTTTGGTAAAATTTTTTCTGTTTCTTCTCCAGAAATTCTATGTCTTCATATCTTTTTTATCAGTAAAGTTATCATAAATTACAATTCAGCCTACCTGAAAATGATTGAAAACATATGGCTTAGAGAAATACAATATGAAAGAAGGCACGATACAATTCAGCTCACCTAATATAACAATGAAATGAAATGAATAGAAAATTAACTGTTATACTAAAAATAAAAGTGTAACGAATATCGTTTAATGTATCAATCTAACTAAATTCATATGAGATTTGTTCCCCATGAGTGCTATGCATAACACCTTCACGAATCATTGACATATATTAGTCTCTATAATAAGGAACTCATATAGAATCAAACACGATTATTTTGCTAAGATCAGTCCATTATATATTATGAACGTCTCCACATTTATTCATAAATATAGTTGACTCCGATTAAAATTACCTTATTCAAGATCATTCCTCAGGCCTAGATCAAATATATTCTGAATAGCATTCAGCTTTGGACATAGATATATATATATATATATAAAACTATTATATTCTTCTGGAAACAATTATCTGTCGCAGTCAAATTTAACACTTCAAGGATCATTTATTATAGAACTACTCATAGTCTATTGAAACTTACTGATGATTTTTTTATAAAACAAAAATCAAAAGGAGGCTTTTTTTGTAGAATTCAAAATACCAGTTCCCCAGAAAAATATTCTGTGTGAATATAAAAACCAAACATTTTTTTTATAGAAAATCAAACAATTATATTTTTGCCTCTTTTACAGTTTATTCGTTTTCAATATCGAGTGCTTCACGCCCTATAAAATCCTTTTGATTACACGAGATTTTTTGAATTGATCGATAGAAAAGACAAGAAAATCAAATTTTCGGGAACATCAGTACGGAGAGAAAAAGTAAACGGAGCGGAAGTTGCACGCCTTTCCATCAAGAAAGACTATAAGACCCCTTTTGAACAGAAATTGCTCATACCTTGCTATTGTTCGGTATCATATAATAGGAAGAAGATTGCATTCTAGGTAACCTTTTAAGGGTAATTGAGTTTTCGTCAATTATGAAATTGATAGAGGGGTTGTCCAAAAACGTGGAAATTTCTAACACTATATTATGCCTGCACATATGTATAGCGTTGTATAACAGGTTATTTATTTCATTTTCTTGGGCTTCAATTCAAACTTTGAAACGATAAATTAGTGTAATATTAAAATTGAGTAGTACCTAGCTAATTAAACTAATATTTGATTACGTTTAAATTTGAAATCGTCTTCCTCAAATTTGATCCGTTTAAATTCTAGAAATTGTTTATTTCGCACCTATTCAGACTGTACATTAGTGTATTCTTTTAACTAGGACTCATCAAAAACTTTTAAATTGAAAGCCGTTCCAATTTCAGAAAATAGTAGAAATGAAAAATTGGACTGCTTTCGAATATGATTGCTCTTAATTAATACCATTGCGAAATTCTTTGATTTTACCCAGTTTGCTTTGATTTTTATATCGAAAAGCATGCCCTCGGAAATGTTTCAGGCGGTGATTGGAGACTGAGTGTGAGGTAATAAAGATTGCAAATGGACCTGAACTATGGTCAGGAGTAGATAATGAATCACGTGGTAGCCAAGTAGTTGGTCTGATTATTAATGAGATAGCAAAACAGCATGCCAAAAAATATGAATGTGTATCTCTTAGATTATTATATGTTAGAATGAAAGTGGGAATCAGAAGGCCATTTATTATAGCATGCTACGCTACAGTTTACGGCGGCAGTAGTGATGTAAAAGGTACCTTCTGGAATTTGTTAATTGATATTATAGTTACTTGCGATCCTGGGTAAAGAATCATTCTACTCGAAGATATGGATGGCTGGGTTGTTGTGCAACGCGAAGGCACCGACAGGATACTTGGTCATTTCGGAGATCCAAAATCGAACGGTAACGGACAGAAATCGATCAGCTTATGCTAAGAAAAAGGCTTGTTCATTACAAATACTTGGTTCAGGCATGAAATGATCCACATGCATACTTACTTGGTGCAGAAGCGAAAGCTACAGTATGATTGACTTTGTTCTAGCGGATGGGAGACTGAGAGGGCTAGTAGGAGATACAAGGGCTATGAGATGTTCTGAATGTAGAACGAATCACTACCTCCTAGTATCAGAAATTGACCTAGGTCAAGGATGGAGGAGGAGAAAAATTAATAATAGGTCGAATCAAACACGAATTAAATTAGAGAATATGCGGAAACCAGAAGTACAAATTGCTTATCGTGAAAAGCTGAATAAATATTTTGATATCAATAGAGAAGGATGAAAGACAGAATTAGGCAATTAAAATGTAGAGGGTGCATAGATAATTCTGCGGTATAGAGTCTTCAAGAGTGCGTCTGGAGTATGCGGTACTGAGTTTGTAGGAAGAAGGACTGAAGATGTTTGATGGAATGATGAAATCCACGAGGCTGTTAATGATTGAAGAAAGGCGATCATCATTCCACTATACAAGGGGAATGGTGATAAAGGTGACTGTACTAATTACAAAGCGATTAACCTACGAAGTACCCTGGGCAAAATATTTACCAAAATACTTATTGTTAAGGTAATGGAAATAACTAAAGAAAGAGTCTGGGAAATCCAATGTGGATTTATACTAGGGAGATGTTCAATATATGCATGGACAAATGTTTGAGAATGGCTCTCTCAGACGAAGGAGGTGTTGTTCTTAGGACAGTAAAAGTGTGTGGAATGGTGTTTGCAGATGATAAGATTGTTACGGCACAATCAGTCGACGATTTGCAGAGAATGATGAGCAGACTGGATACCAGCCTGAAGAGTATGGATCCTTAGATAAATGTGAATAAAACAAAAATTATTGTCTTTGAATGCAGGGGCGAGAAAGCAGTATGCAACATCACCTCAAACGAAAAAACGATAGAACAAGTTGATGATTTTGTATATCTTGGAAGTTTTCTTACTGTTGACGGGAAGATAGATGCAGAGTTATCTAGCCGTATGACTTTGTGTATCTTGGAAGTTCATATACTGCTGTCAGACAGATAGGTGCAGAGATATCCAGACGTATAAACGAGGGCAAAAAGATTATCGGCAATGTGGGATCCATTACTAAAAGTGAAAATGTAACAAACAAAGCTAAAATTACAATATACAATTCTGTGCTCGCGCCCACTGTACTTTACGGTAGCGAGACCTGGACGTATCAAGAAAAGGATAGGAGTAAAGTGAAGCCGTTTAGCATGCGATTCGTGCTGAATATGTGCGGTAAAACGCTAACGGACACAGTCTGTAATGAGTGGATTCTCAAAGAATCGGGTGTAGAAGAAACAATGATTGACAAGAGCGAAAGATTTTTGCTGAGATGGTTTGGTCATGTTGAGAGAATGAATAAAGGACGTTTAATGAAGTAAGTGTATTTAGGTAAGGTGAGTGGTAGCGTACCCAGATGTAGACCGAAGGAAGAATGGTTGGAATGTGCGAATCAAACTCTGAAGCGGAGAGATATAAAGAGTCGTGGAAACACAAAAGCTTGCATAAAGAGATGTATGGATATAAAAGAAACAAGAGATGTATCCAAGGATAGAGATGTATGGAGGAAAATTGTACATAAGAAGAAGAATGACGCCTGATACAAAAGACTTTGGATACACGTGGGCCCTCGTGAAGAGCTTTGCTTAGTAGACGTGGATGAGATGAAGAGTATGGATCTTCCTACGGGCTTATCAGTCACTTTCAGTGTTCACGTGTGAATCGTGATGTATGATGGCTCTGTGAAGGTGTAATTGGGGTAACTGTTAGAAAGATTCATCAGCGACCCTTGTCAGAGCGGTGTTGTGGGACGAGTGTGCCGCTTGAATAAGCAAAACGCGACTTCCACATTGATCTAAAATGTATCCCTTTTCCTAAGCAACCCTTATCTATCCTCACCATGTAAATTCCTTGATGCCCGGTAGTATAACGAGGCTAGAAACGAACGAACGATTTGGCTTAATGGTATGATAATAATAATTATAATAATTATAATAATTTTTTATAATAATAATAATGATATTTGTAGAAAAATTGAGTCCAAAAAAAGGAAATGAGTGTCAATTGTGTAAGAAGATACATTCTAAAAAGAATTGCAGATTTTGAACGCTTGGTTTATATGTCTTAATAATGAATTTTAAAGATAACCTCGTACAGAATTTCGATATTTCATCCGGAAATTACAATGTCTTCTCCAAGAATCAAAGATTCAGCGTTAAAAAATGCATCTAACCCATGTACCTATTTCTGTTTAAAAAATTTCCTACTTTCACTGAGCGCAATTTTTGACTTTTTGAACAAGTATTTGACCCAACATATTACAAAACGCTGACGTAGAGGTAAAAATTGAACCCAGATTAGCATTCAGCACAGAAAGCTACTTTGGAAATAACACATATGGATCAAATTTATATTAAGTTTTTACGCCTTTGATGTTTATTGCAAACTGTTGTTTCTAAATATA
Source organism: Melikaiella ostensackeni (assembly GCA_032362435.1). NCBI lineage: Eukaryota > Metazoa > Arthropoda > Insecta > Hymenoptera > Cynipidae > Melikaiella > Melikaiella ostensackeni. The sequence goes on along the minus strand of JAUMHM010000089.1, from coordinate 4,644,047 downwards.
CATCCCATATTTTTTAATACTCATTTGAATGTAAGCTACTAATTCCTAATTCAAACTTTATGGCATAATTGCGTTAATTTCACTGATAATACACGCGTTTTTGCTTCATTATTGACTTCAAGAGTACCATTTCTTGAAAAATAGTATGTCTCAAGTACATATTGTCAATTTCAAATAGTTTTACCAGCAAATTTAAAAGAATATCAAGAATTTCAATCAATGGACATTTTTTAAAAAATGTCCAAGATTAGTTACAGTATCATATATATGTGTGTTATGTGAAAATGACCCATATTTTTTGGACTAGTGTAATTAATTATATGGTGAATAAATTAAACCTAGATTCAAGTTTTCTCTGGAGGTAATTGCGATTTATCGAAAAAGTAGAGTGGTTTAAAAGCAGTAAATATGCCAAAAAACCTGGTGAAAATAACTGATTCATAGATCCAAATTAACACTCGTCCTTTTTTCGCGAGGCGCTGAACTTTATCATGAAGTATGGCTTCATCATCAACGAGTTCTAATTCTGTTCGTTCGCGTTAAGCCGGATACAGAGAGTTTCTGCCGTTCGCCCTCGACACCGTAATTTTCATAACGGACAAGCCATTGTTAATTTCTTGTCGTTCTCCCTCGCCAATTTTCTTTCTTTGTCACGCAGGCAACGGCCACAGCGTCGGAGGGCTGATCGCAAAAATTGAAAAAATGAACATTGATAATATGCAGGGCGTGGTAAAACCATCGGCGTGTTTCACAAGCGAGTCGAAAAGGCTTGACTCTTGGTCGATTATTGCACGAAAGGTTGCGTGATTTCCATGAAATTAAATTTTTAACTGTACCTACTTTACATGGAGTTTAAATTGTCAAGTTCTTCTGATTGTGGGAACAGGATGTGATAAATGGGGATAGAAAATGATAGAGTATTTAAAAGCGGATAGCGCTATACTGCTGACAGCAGATTTAGACGATAGCATTAGTAGATTGGCAAGGGCTCTTCTGAATACAGTTTTCTATATTATTGACTTCGAGACCATTGTACAGCTCAAGTGGTTCATGTCCGTGCTAACTTTCTAGCATGTTCTCGAAGGGGCAGAGTGAGGTCATACAATTATATGGCGAATTGTGAGAAACGAATCTTGCGTAAACAACTTAAAGGTTACTTATCATTTGAATTAGGCATTTCATGTACACATTTTCAAGGTTTTATTTTGATTTGCCCTTGTATTTTCTACTGCGTAATATAGTTTATAGAATAGCAGGATAAATCATTGTTTTCTGTCAAAATAATGGCTACTAATTTAATTAGAAGACTCATTTTTTGATATGCAAATATCTTATGAAAAACACTCTTCTGCAGTCTAGATTTAGAGCCTTCTAGAAACTTAACACGGACATGAACCACATGAGCTGCAGAATGGTCTTGAAGTCGGTAAGGTAGGAATTCGTATCCAGAAACGCCCTTCCTATCTACTAGCATTTCAAAAATTTCCGTAACAATTTAGTTTTTCCGAAAGAAAAAAATCAAAGAGTACAGATACAGATGAATCTAGAATTGAATGTCTCAACAAGAGAGATACAAGTATACTCAAAGAATTGTTTTGCTACACGTACTTATTCTAAAGCTCAGTAAAGAAATAAGAAAAAAGGAAAACTGATATTAGAAGACACAACAACCAATAAATATATACCTGTATGGTTACCAATGAGTGCTTTCATGGTACCAAGAGGCTGAACTTGTCAGCCGATTAAATTCGTTGACTTGCTCGTACCTATCCTCTGTGCAAGCAAGTGGAACTGATTTGAGCGCACTTCGAAAGATAAAAGATATGCAGGTCGCAGATGTATTTTCTATCTTTTAGGTATAGGTTTTTTACGATTCAGAGCGTTCGGCAAGCAAATTAAATTCTCTTTTCCTTTTGCAATCGGAATTAGGGATGTATCCAAGCGATAAACCTAGATGCTGACTACGTAAAGGAAATACGCATCATGAAAATATACTTGAGCTTAACATGTCAAAAAGGGAAAAGAAATAGAAAGGATTGTTTTACTTTGAATTGAATACCTAATATCATGAAATTAAGTGATTCAGTTTTGTATCTGAATTAATTTTTGGAAGCTAAATCTCTGCCTTTTCCAACTGGTAGTTGGACAATTAAAGGAATTAAAAGACAAATTTTTAAGTCGGTGAGAGAAGGACCATGTCTGTAATTTAGGAAGGAGTTTATGTTCTTCAAACAAATTTTTTGCTATTTTGATCATAAATGGGACCGATTTCATATGATATCGGGTGGGCTCACTCTGGTGGTGTCACGGAATTATATGGGGCTAAAATATATTGTTTTTCATGGCGAAATATAAAACACGTATTTTTTGTTTTTTACCAAAAATCTTTTTCACGAATTTAGGGCTACTTGAATTGTACCTTCGAAACAAATTGACATAATTGAATTTTTTTGCAGCAGATTGTAGTACTATCTGTCTACTCTTTTGAATTTCTCAAGGAAATTTGAAAAAATTCTGAAATTACAGAAATGGCGTACATTTTTGGAAAACACTAAAAAGTCAATTTTTTCGAAAAGACCACCTTTAATTTTTTCTTGATTTCTATTAGATTCATTCTAATGTGGGGGGGGGGGGGATTTCCTGTGAGTTTTTCACTCGCTCAACCATTTCTTCATATAGAAAAACCTTATTTTATTTGAAACTAACCAAAATTGAACAGCAAACATCATAATTTCATCAATTTTCTTATATAAAATCGAAAAGATCTGATGTTTTTGAATTCAGTAGCCGTATAATCTGTAAAAGATATAATTTTGTCTTCTTCAGAACATAAAAATATGAATGTGTAAAATAGAATTGATATTTTAAGAATTTATTTTTTATCATGAAAAAACGTCTTTCTATATGAAGGAATGGTTTGGCGAAGACGAAACGCACAGAATGTCTGCCCCGTATAACAATGAAACTAAAAAAAAATTAAGAAAAAATAGTGGTACTGCAAGCTGCCGCAAATAAAATTGAATTATATTGATTTGTTCCGAAGGTAAAACATTTTAAAGAAAATTTTCATTAATTTTCTCATAATTCACCTAGACATACAAGTCGCCCTAAATTTTTGACAAAAATTTTTTGGTGAAGATTAAAAAAATGTGTCTCATATTTTGCCATAGAAAACAATATGCTTTAGCCTCAAACACTTCCGTGATGTCACTAGGGTCAGACTGCCCGATTTCATATGAAATCGATCATGAAATGATATTCATACTCATTGTTTTTCTCTTTCCTTTTGGTACGAACGATTTTTCTCCGCAATGTAAAGAATAAAAAACTACAAATTCAGAATGCATAATTAGCTCAGAATGTATTGCAAAACAATATTTAGTATTACCTATATTATAAACAATTCATTCAATTATCCAGATTATAAACAAGTTATTTAATATCATTCAAATCATGAGCCAGTCCACTGTACAAAGTCCTTTGAGAAGGAGCACATTTGTTACAATAAAAAAAATGATAACGCATAGTTTTTAGTGCGAAATCCCCCCCCCCCCCCCGTAATAATAACATATTCTACACCAGTAAAAAATTTGTTCGGTCGTCCCTGGACAGAACAGTTAAGCTTAATATTACTTTTAAATATTGCATTACGATTTTTTTTCGTTTATATAAATAATTATATTTTTAACCAAAGGTTCAGGGGATATTTCAAGTAAAAATATATCCTCGAGGAACGAAAGATGATAATTTAAATTACTGAATGGCCAAGAAACGTGCCTGCGCAAAATTGAACCAGGGATGTTTAACCTATTTCAAACTAATGATCGTCAGAAGCTCTTTAAATTTTTATTGTTTTTGGGATATAGTGCAGAACTAAAGAATAATATTTATAATTTTTAGAGAATTATTGATGAAGTCATAATTTATTAACGGTTTCCATACCCTATTTCTTACTAAACTAGCTATAAGTGAATATTTATTTGCCAAAACATTGTTTGCCAATAGCGACCCGTTTTCGAAAAAAATCGACTTTCTTCAAAACAATCTTTTTGTGGATTAAAATGCTCATTCATTAAAATCTCGTGACAAATTATGTAAATGTAGCACTTTCCTGTCAGAAAAAACGAATTTTCAGAAAAAAAAAATTTTTAACCAAACAGTTGAATTTGAAAAAGAACTGAATTTCAACAAAGACGTTTAACTTTCATCCAAGTACTTGAATTTCCTACCGAAAATATTAATTTTTAACCAAGAAGATTAATTTTCTTCCAGAAAAGAGGAATTTTTAACAATATACATGAACTTAAAAACCAAAAAGTTCAATTTTCAACTGAATAAGATGAATTTTTAACAAACAAACAAAATTTCAACAAAGTGGTCCAACATACAATCGAATAGTTGAATTTTTGACCAAAAAATATTTAATTTAAAACCAAAAATAGTTCAATTCAAACAAAAACGATGAATTTTCAACAAAATAGTTGAATACTCAACCATATCAGATTGATTTGCCCCTAGACAGTTGAATTTTTAACCGAAAAAGATCATTAGAAGAAATTTATACCAAAAGAGATGAGGTTTCAAACCAAAAAGATGAAATTTAACAAGAGAGTTAAATTTTTCAACCAAGAAAGACGAATTTTCAACAAAACGGTTCAACTCTCAACTAAAAAGACAAAATTTTCAAACAAAAAGAATGACTTATTACAAAATTGTTAAATTTTCAAGAAACTAATAAGATTTTTAACCAAAAGAAATGAATCTTCGAATCAAAAAGATGAAATACAGGTAAAACGATGAACCTCAAAACAAAAAAAAAATGAATTGTCAACTGTTGAAAATTTGAGAAACAAACGGTGACTTGTTCATTGAATTGTCACCTAAAATTATGTAAATATAACATTTTTACATCAGAATTAACGAATTTTCCACAAAACACATGAATTTCCAACTAAGAAAGATAATTTTTCAACTAAAATGATGAATCTTTTAACAAAAAAATGAATTGCTAACAAAGGAATTTAACTTTCAACAAAGTAGTTGAATTTTCAACCAAAAAGATGAATTTTGAACCAAGAAGATTGATTTTCTACTGGAAAAGACGAGTTATCAACAAAATACATGAACTTTGAAACCAAATAGTTAAATTTTTGTCAAAAAAAAGATGAATTTGTAATAAAAAAAATGCGTTTCTAACAAAGTAGTTCAACTTTCAAGCAAGTATAAGACCTTTCGACCAAGAAAGATTTAATTTTGAATAAAAAATAGTTGAATTCAACCCAAAAAGACGAACTTCCTACAAAACCGTTAAATTTTCGACCGAAAAAGATGAACTTTCAACAAAACGGTTGAACTTTCAACCTGAGAGACGAATTTTCAACCAAAAAGGATGACTTTTTACGAAATTGTTAAATTTTTAACAAAATAATTACATCGTCAACGAAATAATAAGATTTTAAACCAAAAGAGATGAATAGGAATGATTTTTTTACTACCAAATGAAAGTCATGAATGTTCCTGTCCTGGAAGTCCATGCCAGATAATTGATCTTGAGAACCGGATCACTCTGATGCGTAATTTGCGGATGAAAAAAAAATCTGAAATCTGTATGGAAGTGTTGCATATCATTTTGAATCAATAAACCAATAAAACCAATAAACCCGAAGAATTTTATGATAATCTGAAAATAATCTATACAAAGCCTTTTTCATGAGGAAACAAAATTAATTAATTATTTAATTAAGAAACGAACAAATTAAACACAAATCTGAAGAATGAAATTCTTCCAAAATCAAAGGCATTCAATGAAAATTGCATCAATAAGCTAAATATGGCGATTTTGAAATGAAAAATAGAGAAGAGAAATGTACTTTGCTGGATGAGGCTGCAGAAAAAGAGGTCAACGATCATGAAATAGGAACGCGATGTCGCCCACTTTTTTAAAGAATCAAGATTCTTATTCCGCTTGAAAGCTCTGACGGGTCTCGAATTTGCAGAGCGAGTAGAATATTTCTATTAAATTCATTTTATTGCGTTAAAATCCTAGAATTTTTTGTATGTAAGAATGCTATTAATAAGTTAGAAGCAAATCAAAAAAGAAATTATAAAAACAAATAACAAATTATAATAATAAAATAATTATGAAAAATTATATAAATTATATGAAAGAAGCAAATTCATCTCATCATGTGGAATAACTTTCTTGAACATCATATTCGCAATGAATCTTTTTAAATGACATTTTCCTTCTTCACAAAGCAAAATAGGTACACATTATTCACATAAGCTTAAAAAAAATATAAAAACTAAATTTCCACAACCCTTTTCAAAAAAAATTCTTAAACACCGAGGCTTGCAGGTCAAGTTCATTTCAAGTTCATTTCATAAAACGAGAAATGAACTATTCAATACTGGAAAGCATGTTGGTTTACTAATTATCATGAGATGTGTAGATATACAGTTAAATGTTCTTGAAAAAAATAAAATGAACATAGAAGAAACTTTTTTTATTTAATTTGAATGAAATATTGAACATTTTAAGTATATACACTTTAATCCGTTAAAAATATGGATCACAACCCTTTTATCACTAATAATCAGTGACCCCAAAATTTTGAAAAATTCCAAGATGACACACAGTAGGGCAAAATTTTTTTTTTTTTAAATTTATAAAATTCAAAATCAATTATAATAATATATAATATAAATATAAATAATTTCAATTTTCAGCCCACAATTTTCATCCGATTTTCATTTTTTTTTTAAATGAAAGCTCATGAAATTCTGCATTGTTACAATGAACGACATTTTAAAAAAACTGTTTCAAAAATTATTTATTGAACAAACAAAATTTTTAAAAAAGTTGTTTTTCTATTGCGGACATTTTTTCAAAAATTTTCTGATTTGAGCAGAAATGGATAGATTCGAGTAAGAAAATTATTCTAAATTACTTCTAGCAGTATTATTTACATGAATTTTATTGCTAGATTGTTGTAAACAAATTAGTAAAAAAAGTTTTATCTTCCCTATTTGCGATAATAAAGTACTTTGTACCAATATTTTCTCAAAGAAATGTAAGAAAAATAATGTTTAATTGAAATCAGAAAAAGTTTGAACATAAATCATTAATTGTTTATAGAAGTTTAATTAAAAAATTCCTAATCGGGCCATTTTTTAATAGAAAGATTACTTTTTTTCAGCAGAATTAGGTAAGAGTATGTTGCCAATAGTCCTCCGATGTAATAATGTACTATTAGACAACAACTGTGTATTATTTAAACAAATTTAAGAAATAAAGGCATGATTCACCCATTTTTCAGTTGAGAAGTGCCGTTTTTTTAGCAGAATCAACTAAAAAACTTTCCTGAATGGTTCATCTGTATGAAAATTGTGCTTTTTAGTGAAATTTGTTCATTTTTTGAAAAAATTTGATAAACAAATGCAGGATATCCTCATTTATATAAATAGGTAATGGCTATGCTGGAAAAATAAAGTTTGTTAGCTGAAAAATGGTCGAATGATGAATTTGTTTATGAAACTTGTTTAAATAATGAATGATTGTTATTTAAAAGCCCACTTTCCGTAGTCAATGGCAATCACTGAGAGAATAATAGTTGGTTCATCTAGAAAAAAAATTAAACTTATCCACTGAAGAATGCTCAAATGATAAATTTCTTCATAAGACTTGTTTAGATAATAAACGATTATCATTCAAAAGCCCACTTTCCGTAGTGAGTGTCCATCAGTGAGAGATGTATAGCTGATTCTGTTTAAAAAAAAACGAAGCTTATCTACTGAAATTTGGCTGAATTATGCATTTCTTCGTCAAGTTTGTTTAAATAATAAACAATTGTTTCTGAAAATCACAGTTTTTATAGCAAAGGACCGTTGGGGAGAGATTTATAGTTGATTGTGTAGAAAAAACGAAACTTGTCTACTGACAAATGGCCGAATTATGTATTTGTTTGTTAAATTTGTTTAAATAATACACAATTGTTGTCTAGTGTCACCATATTACATAGGACGATCATTGGCAAGATACTTGTACTTGATTCTGCTGAAAAATACTAAATCTTTCTATTAAACAATGGTCTGACTAGGACTTTGTTCATTAAATTCATGTAAACAATTAATAATTCATGCTTGACTTCTTCTAATTTCAACTAAACATTATTTTACTCACATTTCTTCCAAAAAATATTGGTACAAAGTACTTCCTTATTGCAAATAAAGAAGATATAACATTTGTTCGCTAGTTCGTTTACAAAAATCTGAAGAAAAAAAAAATTTAAGTAAACAATACTGCTGGATGTAATTTATATAGATATGAGTTTCTTTCTCGAACCTGACCATTTCGAGTTAAATCGGACTATTTGCAAAAAAGTGTCGGCAATAGATAAACAAGAATTTTTTTCCTCACTTTGTTTATTACATAAAAAATGTTTGGAACAATATTTGTAAAATATGCTCCATCGTAACGATGCAGAATTTTATAAGCTCTTATTTTAAAAAGCAACTTGCAAATCGGATCAAAATTCTGGACTGAAAATTGATTTTTCCACAGGCATCTTTTTGGCCTCACTGTGCGACGGCCGGTCAAATTGAAATAAAAATATTAACTTCTCCAATTTTCTAAGAAATCCTTTCAAACTCGACGAAAAAAAAAAGTTTATAATTTAATTCGTTGTATACAAAATTTGGAAAAAATCCAATATGGCGATCGGCTATGTTGAAAAACATGATGAATTGCTTCAGCTCTCAACGAAACCCTCTAAAATTCGTTAAGACAAGCAACTTTGTCTTCTGAAACTGTGCAATAATCACTACACGATACCCAAAATGTTGAAAAAAATCCAAAATAGCTACCTGAGTATAAAAAAGTGATTTTGGGTATTACGGAATATGGCATATTTTCAGCAGACTTACTTGCTTCTCTCATAAGGTTTGAAAGGATTCGTTCAAAACTTGAAGAAATTATTATACTTATTTTATATTGGCTGGCTGCAATTTTGGATTTTGTCAAAAATTTTTATTTTTTCTATCTTCATATATTTTGAAATATGAATATTATAGTAACTTTCTTGATAAAGTTGATATTGAGCTCGCAAATAGATTTGGTTAACAAATATTTCAAGATAATATTTTAAAAGTAGAATTTTCAATTTCTTTACAAAAATTTGTTATTCTTTGCCTTTTCAAGGGGGTATTTTCTTACTTAAAAGATTGCTGCAAAAACAATCAGCTTACGGTTTGAGTATTTTTCATAGATGAATAGTCGTCTGTTTTGATCTCATTTAGAACCATTTTATTTAAAATTCATAATCCAATTTGGGTTTTTCAAGTTTTTTAGCTACCTAGAATTGAATTACAATTCATTATATTTAACAGAACTGTTATTTTAGTGTAACTAAAACAGATTCTGAATGAAATCACGTAACTAAAATATTGTTTCTTCTTTTCTTAGACCCTCGACCGCGTTACAATATAGACACAGAGGAAAGTGTAGCGGGAAACACGAACTGGGTTCTGGGTGATTTGCGCAGCCTTCACCGTTGTGTTCCAGCTCTTCGCCGAACAGGTAAATAGTCTGTGCATATATATATACTTTTCAGTTTTATTTTTCATCCCTTCATTAGCCACTGGTAAAGCAGCATAACGACTATAAAGTCCTTTCAGAAAGCTCTAGAATCAAATCCCGACTTTTGTAACCATTCATTTTCATATCCTAGCTACTTTCTATAATTAATAATTAGCTTCTATCAGAAACAGGTCAAATTATTTTCTTCTTCTTCATTTCTAATATATCCCCTTGATTCTTTCATAACTTTCGTATCTTCACATCTTTATTGCAACCTTATTACACTGCAACCTCGAATTAGAGACGATCTCTGGTATGGCCTGCAATGACCGTGAGGCCCTTCAAAGAATTTCTATGACGTAAATAGTCAGGGCCATGTGAACCATTTTTAGTACGAATACATAATAATAATTATCTGTATTTTGTAGAAATGTAGACTTTTGTTACTATAAAGGATTAATATTTTTCAATAATGAAGCCTAATTGAGAAAAAGAGAATTTTCCGCGTGTATTTAAACACGAATGCGAAATATATACGCAATTGTTCGAACTGCACACTTTATGGCTACGGAACTGCTTAAGTGTACTGCGCTCATAGCGCCTCTCTCTCTACTCCTTGGACCCCCTTATCAACGACCGCATATCTAGGAACAGCTTAAACTTAGGGACGTTATATAGAGGTTCCAGTGCATATCGCTTATTCTCATTTATTCTATAAATTGATACATATTATTTCTATTCCTTAAAAGTATAACGTGTCGGTGCGAACGAACGAGTAAGTGATCGAGTGGTTTGAGCGTACGAGCGAGTAATCTGAAGAGGGAGAGAGAGGTCGAAAGAGGCGCAGTCACATCTTATTCTGCTTAATTTTACTCAATCTTACTTCACACTTTCAGCTACCTTTATACTTCTATGTGACTTCCGTTTCCTTTTTCTCCTCTTTTCCACTCATGCTTTCAGTTCTCTTTCCCCACACTTCCTCATTCTTATTCTCTCACACCTCTAGCTTTTTCTACCAACTTCATCCATTCTTCGCCCAGTCCCTCCTCCCCTAAAACTTTCTTAACATTCTCTTGCCATCCTCTCCTCTCCTCCTTTCCTCTCATACAACTATCCCATACATGCTCCCGTGTCTCCTCTGCCCATTCACATACTCTGCATTTTCTTTTCTCGTCCTCCTTTCAGTACACTGCTCCTTTTACTTCATTTTCCACTCTCCATCTTGCTATTCTTGTTCATCTCTTTTCCTCCCATCCTCTTTCCGGTTATTTTGGCAATCCTTCTCTTCTTATCACCTAATACCATCTGCTGTATCTTGATTCCCCTATACCCCCCATCTGTCACCTGGCTTTCTCTATCTCTTTTTACAAATTCCTCATAGTCTATATTTTCTTCTTCTCATATTTCTCGATGCCTAAAAAAAATCTTCATTCTTCTTTCCTGCCCTTGTTCTCAATTTATCCCTTTGAGCCGCTTCTCTTATTATATAACCCAGAGTTCTCCAGTCTAGCCCTTATGTCTACCTAATATATCTCTCTTGCAACTTCTCTATCTCCTTTCTCTCTTTCCATCCTCATATCTCTACCCATACTCTAATACCGGACATGCCAACATATCGAACAATCCCATTCGCCTATTCCAATCTTTTCTAAACCTTCTTTTCCCTATTTCCCATATATGTTTCATTCCCCACGTCGCTTTCTTAATCCTTTTCCTAATATGCGCTCCATGATCCACTTTTGCTGTCATGATAAAACTGAGATATTTAAATACCTTTAATTCCCCTAACTTTTCACCTTTTCATCTCGCTGTCCATTTTTTCTTTGTCCCTTACTCCTTTCTAAACCTCATTATCTTCGTTCTATCTATAGTTAGTTCTAGCCAGTATTTTCAATTTCAAGCCTGTCAATCTTGTATATTATTTTCTCCTGCGCCAGGCATTTTAGCTCAGAAAGTTGCGAGGATTGAAATATCTAATTTTACAGTTTTCAATTTCCAAGCTTTCGCGTTTCTATATACTTTCGTTTGAAAAGCCTTCAAAGTAGAGAATTTAATTTTGTTTCAGTTCCTCATTTATAAATTATCTTGAGAATAGAAATATCCGAATGTATTTTTAAGATATTTTAATGAGATTTAAAGAAACTAGAACTAGAATTTGATTTATGAGTTTCGTCGTTGTCGAGGTCGATTTGAACCGGAATGTAAAAAAAAATCAACAGAAAAATGAGAGCAACTTCTTCTGTGCGCTTATTTTTAAATATTTATAGTGCTTTTCCAACATTTTTCAGTTGCAGCTCGTGTCTTTGTCTGCGGAATTTCTCGGTTTAAAAGTGTGATTAGATCGTGATTTATGGGAACTTTTCGGAATTGTAGAAGGCCTTGGACTTTTATGAGGGTTTTATAAATTGACCCTATAAACGAGAACTTAGGAAAGTTTATGAGCTTTTTGATTTTTGAATCACCGTTGAAAAGTCTTGTCACATATGCATTGAATGGTCTCTCCTCATCTTCGAGACCAAACTGCAGGAGACTGGTGCCCTCCTCAGTATACAACACAAACCAATCATAACTCCTTCGGTTCTGGCTTGGTTTTCATACTTTCCTTTGCATGAGCGAAGTTTGGTGGGACTGACGTTATGAATGGACACTCCACCTTATAACAATTTAGCTGCTTAATTCGGAGTTGTAGTTGGGTGGATACTTTTAACAATGAATAATACAAATAATAATGTAGCCTCGGAAAGGATTGACGCTTCTACTGACGAAAGGCATGTTCTCGGAAAAGTTTCAGGCGATGAATGGAGATTAGGTGTTTGGAA